>JAWPHD010005751.1:0-90000 GCA_037043455.1 Cyrtodaria siliqua | reverse complement strand
TTTTCTAGTCCTGTGACATTTTGGCGCCAAATGTCACAGGTCTAGAAAAATGTGCAGCCAGGCCGGGGCTGGAACCCGGGACCTTCGGACTACCGTTCCGATACTCTACCGACTGAGCTAACCGGCGAGACAATGCAACATCAATCTACCTGTTGGATATCCATGAACCATGACATACTCCACCTATAGACTGAAATTCGTCCTCGAATTTCGACGGGTACAGAGAATCATTTCTAATGTTTCTCAGAGTTTACTCAGTCACGGTCCCCTGTTGGGTGCCAAATGTCACAGGGTTAGAAAAATGTGCAGCCAGACCTGGGCTCAAACACGGGATCTTCGGGCTACCGTTCCGATGCCCTACCAACTGAGCTAATGCGACATCAATCTACCTGTTAGATATCCATGAATTATTGGTCATGTTATATCCATGAATTATTGGTCATGTTATATCCATGAATTATTGGTTATGTTATTAAAATGTTTTTGTTGTATATTTGTCTTTCATGTAATGGTTGCTGCTGGTGGTGCTGGTGAATGGTGAAAGATGGTATTGGTGCTATTGCTGTTGCTGCTGGTGAAAATGGCGGATGGTGGTGATGACGATGATGACTGGTTGTGGTATGTAAACATGGTAGTTGTTCCCGCCACCACGATTGTGGGAGTGGGCATATAGTGTTACTTTTGTAAGTACTACATACTACCGGTACATAGATATATATGTATAATTGTAGATGCAAAAGTCACAAGTAAACAAGAATATCGGTAGAACCGGCGGATGCTCCCCGCACTGTGTGCTTTATATTACAAAGAGCAATAGAATGTAAATGAAGTTAGAGCTATGGTTCTTATGCTCTCTCGAATTGCCCTTTATCATTGTGTGAATTTTCATTACAGTCCCTTTAGTAGTTTCCGAGTCATATTCCAGACAAGAATTGTGTAAAATTACCAAGGGCAATAACTCTAATTTAAATTAAGATAAGAGTTATGGTTCCTATATTCTGCACTTACTGTCATTGCTCTCTATCATAGTTTGAAGTTTCATTGCAGTCTCATTCACAGTTTTAAAGTTATGCTCCAGACAAGAATTATAAGTATAAAATAACAAAGGGCAATAACTAGTTTGAATGAAGACAAGAGTTATGGTTGCACTGTTGATGACAAGTGACCTCTCTTTCATATTTTTGAAGTAATGGCACAAGTAGATTGCCATTTACAGCTGCTAGCTTTGTATAGTTTGATTATCATTAATAAAGCTGTGTGACCATAGTGCTTGTAGAACTATAAATGATCCAAAAAATTTGTGTCACCTTTTCAAAGAAAAATGCGGTTCATAGGATCACTTTGTCGTCCGTACGTCCGTCACGAAAACTTAATGTAGGCTGTAATTTTCTCATTTCTCTATATCAAACTCTCAGTATATACTCATCATGACATCAACATGACCATACTAAAATATAAAGGTCAAGGTCACACTGAAGGTCATTATATGGGTTACACTAATTTTTTCTTCCCAAAAAATTACTCGGGCCAGTTTCATGGTCATTTATCTGGGTCCAAAAAAACTTATGCTGACAAAGCACTGACAGGCGACACGTGTTCTTCAGAACATCCATCTGGTTTAAAATTTCAGAGTATTCCCATGCATTCATATTTAGGAAATGATACCTGACTGGACACCAATACGGGAGTATTAATGACCTTCACATAATTTTCATTAAATTTTTTTTTTTTTGTTAATTTATAGTGAAATACAGAATCAGTACCTTATTTTACACATATAGTCAAACAGGTCACCAAGCGGGGGTATTAATCACCTTTTAGTGATAGCTCTTGTTTTTAGCTCTACTGATCAGAGATCAGCAGAATCAGCAGAGCTTATGCCGTGGTTCGGCGTCCGTTGTCTGTCCGTAAACTTTTTTTTGTAGCGACTACTCCTCTGAAACTACTGGATGGATTTTCATGAAACTTTACAGAAATGTTGCCCATGAAGTCTTGTTGATCCTAGCAAAATGTTGATGTGAAATCCAAGATGGCCACCATGGCTAAAAATAGATTCTTAAAAAACAAGTTTGTAGCGACTACTTCTTGAAAACTCTTAAGTGATGTTGATACGGGACTTTTTCTAAAATGATCAGCATGACATGATGTTGGTCCTTGTCAAAAATCATGATTAGGCGTTAAACATGGCTGCCAGCAGCCATCTTTGTTTACATAGAGTTATATAATGAAAACTTGTAGCGACTACTCCTCTGAAACTACTTGACAGATTTTCATGAAACTTCACAGAAATGCTGATCTAGCTATCAAAAACCTATCAGTAGAGCTTCATTGACTTCTTGTTTAAAAAAACAAACGTGCAGTAAGGCCCTAAAATTTCATACAGTCTTCGAAAGTATATTCAAGTGCCTTTGTTGTATCGTCGACATTCATTTATAGCCATGTCTGAGCTAAATGCTATGACGATGATGCTAGTACTGTAGTCCAAAATATACGTCACTTACAAAACATGAGAAGAAAACAAATCAATTAAAATTATAAAGATAAATAAGACCATCACTAAACAAATTTAAGTAGTAATAGCTCTGTAATTCAATTAACAGGAATATAGAGAAAAAAAATAGCCCATCTAGGTATCGAACCCACGACACCAATCTTACTCGTTCTAAAAATCTGACAGCCGCCACAGCACCGATACGTCTTATGAAGTGAGGAAATATTGTACAGATTTAATCTTCTCAAAGAAGGCAAACATTCAGTCGTGTGCAGTTATACTCCATTCACCTATTCTTTGCATTTCAATGAAAGCGTCCAACCTTCACGGCTAAATACTTTGAATCGTACTATAGAAGTTTGTTTATTTGATATCGTAGTTTATATATATATTTTGTGTCTTTTTCAGGTACAGGTTCAGGAGGAGCTAAGTCCGAATGTGTCGTTCAGTCAGGTAAGTTGTTGTTGTTGGTTGCTCTGTGTCCTTGAGGGTAGATGTTCTGGTAGCAGCAGGGGTGAAGTAACAAAATGGTGACCTGACTACCCCCTCTCATATATGTGCATACTCACCCCCCACTCCTTTAATAGCAATATGGTGTGAATTATCCATGATCCTTTTCGTAAGCATTTCTACATCAATTCAAACAATAATTTAGTGGTTGTTTACGGTCTTGTCACCAACACTGTCATCGATGATTGTTCTTTTACGGGGGTTTAGTATTATAATGGGAAATGTAATGCAGACCTTATACCCAAAGGTTCTTAGTAAATGTAGCTTAGCTGTCTAAAGGCCAGCTGAGCTTGCGTGATGGCTCGTTGTCTTGAACTCCGTCAATTTAAAGTCGTTTGTGTTTAAGTCTATTATTCAGAATCTAATATGCAGGATCATACTGTACGTGAATCATACTTGTATGGGTTAGGGTTAGTGATTAAGCTCTGTTAGGAAAAATGGTTCTGCATATGACCTTAACCTTGATGGCCTTGACTTTTATAGTTCATTGACTTTTCAGTTTACTGTCATCTTTTTGCCATTTAAGTTTTGTTTCTAATCATGAACTAAATGCAATAAAGCATCCAAACGTGGGTGAAAGTTGTATATTGGGAAGTACATCTCATTCCAACCTAGTGGTTGCACATGTGACCTTGAGTTTGATTTTATGGACAGATAATTCTGTTATGTTAATCTGTTGTGCTGAGCTCCAGTCCCTGTTAGACGAGACGTATGAATCCGATGATTTCATGTTTACCAATGCTTTACATAATAATAGTCCAATCCCTGCTAGGCGATATGTATGTATCGGATTTTTTGTTTCCCCCTTTTTTTGAACAAAAGTCCAATTTCTGCCAGGCAAGATGTATTTATCTGCAGATTTCATTTTTGCTAATTGTTGACATAATTATGTTAATGATTTTGTTCGTTAATTGTCATTTAAGTCCTGTCTGATCTGTTCAAAGAAAAGGATGCATGATGCAAAATAATCTCTTGAGGTTTTTATAGGAGTTTTAAAACCTGAGCTTGCTTTGTGTTTTTCTGGGAGAATCCCTCAGCCTTGGTAATCACTAATATTATACAGTTTGCTGTCACAAACTAAATGTACATTTGATTTACTATCTGTTGTTATTGAACACTAGATGGATAAGCCAACAGGTATGTGATCCCGAAGAGGACCTGTCTTCATCTTAACTTAGGTACTAAATGAGACTACGGTTAGATGGTTCTGGGGTGGACAGGGAGAACCTTCTTTCCCACCAAAAAAACTTAATGCCATTTCTGTTCTCAACTTTGGAAAAGACCTAAAATAACCTATATAATGTGTTTGAACTGTTAAGCAACAATTCAATTTATAATCTATCAAAAATACAAAAATAAATAATTTATTATTAATTTTAATTGATTAATAATAATTTAAAATATATAATAAATAATAATGTACTAGATCGAGTATATTCCAAAAAAAGTAGAGTAGTATTCTATATACTGAAAACATATAAATACTGAAAACATATAATTGATATTTTCAAATTTTCATTTGAAAAGAGCAAATTAATAAATAATGATTTAAAATATATAATATTAATTTAAAATATATATAATAATTTAAAATATATAATATTGTACTAGTATATTTAAAAAATATTGTATTCTGTATACTTAAACATATAATTTGAGCTTTTCAAATTTTCATTTGAAAAAAGCAAATTAATAAATAATGATTAAAATATATAATATTAATTTAAAATATATCATAATAATTTAAAATTAATAAAAACATGAATACAATTATTTGATATTATTAATTAAAAATAATATCAAATAATACAAATAAAGTAAAATAATCGAATAATACGAATAAAGTCAAATAATACAAATAAAATATGGGATTCATATAGTTAAATTGTTGTTTAACAGCTCTGAACATTTTATTTAGGTTATATATATAGGTCGCCTCCGAGAGAGAGGGAGAGGGTAAAGAGGAACCCAGGATCACCATAATTTTACTATCAATTTGATGACTGGTTTGCACAATGACATTGAGTAAATGGTTTTGGATTAGGAAGATTTGTTTCAGCAAGATGGCTCGAACAAGTTTGACACTAAGGCAAATTGATGTGCACGTTATATGGTACTATTGTCCTTGTTTATGGAAAAATAAGATTTACTGCTTGTTTATGCAGTAACTTTATTCATAGATCTGTCCTGTCGGTCAAATAAGTATCTGTATATTTAGGGATCTATGAATTCAGACCTACTTAAAAAGTTTGTCACAATAACATCCTCCAACAATGAGTGAAATCAACATGCTTTCAATTTTTCACCAAACTTGATATGAAAATTTGTTTGAATAAGATTGTATCCTAGCTGTTCATAACTTCTGAACTTGCTGTGTATACGTGCCATTGCTAGACTAGCTTTTGTGTAGCTACATTGCGGTCATAATCAATTCAGTGTCTATGCTCTAGGTCATGTGTCAAGGTCTTTTAATTTGTGTATCTTTAACTGTTTCTGATAATCAGTAGAAATTATTGGCAGTAGGTAGTGTCATGCACCGATTGCCACAGGTTAATGTTGAAGGTTTGTTCAATAGAAATGACAATGAACAAGTAATCATAGCATGTGTTAGAGTATTGCCATTGATTTAGTAAAAAAAAATCATAGTCTGATGTACGTGTGAAGGTCTACGGACAATATCATGGAATATTGTTGCCCATTTTAATTTACTCTTTAAGCATTTCAGAAAATGGGATGAAATGCTACTTGTCATTTATCATTAATAGAAGGTCCATGTTAGGGGTCAAGGTCATTCATTGTTTTTGTCTTGTCCATAACTTCCTTTTTTAATATTTGTAAACATTTACAATTTACTAAATATTAATAGCTGCACATAATGAGATGTCATTAAGATGATTTAAGATATTCCTGCACTGTTGATGAAGACGTCTCTTTCATATTTTTAAATAATGACACAAATGGATTGCCATATACAGCTGCTAGCATTGCATACCTTGATCGTCATTAATAAAGCTGTGTGACCATAGTGCTTGTTTTATTTAAACCCACTTCTGTTACTGTACAAAGTGACTCGGTTATCAGGCGGTTCAGCAAATTATATGTGCATTGTCAAAAGCATATAAATTCTAAGAAAATTTAAAAATGTATTTGCTTCTTCATTTCGTTTGGCATGAATGACATTTCTTTCTTTCTTGATGGAGAAGATCTGTGATGTGCCAACTATTTTTTTGTCATCTGTAATTTCGTAAAATTGGAATGGATTTATCGTGAATCATTTCAGTAAATATGGATTTAATTGGTATGAACAAGAATGCATTAAACAATAGTGACAGTTCTCATGTCAGTAATGATGTTCGCTTTGTTGTCAACACTTATTGCCTGTGTCATGTTATCCAATTACATTATGGCATTTACAAACTGAATGCTTTCTTCTTAGATGCTGAAGCCTTTATTGGCATTGTTGCTCGGACCTTTAATTATGAAAACACTGTCCACAGATGCTGCTCCTTCGTTTATAGCGCACAGGTGCTGAGATTGTCATCCATGGCCCATGGTGCAATTACCATGGTGCAACGAGATGCTGGTTTTTTCACAGCGCACCGATGATGGGACCGTCATCTGTGTCACATTGACACAACACTTACTGCCTGTGTGGCAGTCGTTGAATTAATTTTTTTGTTTCGCTATCCCGAATGCTAAAGAAAAAATTGGTGATGTTATTATTAATGTTTGCTATGTATTTTCTTTCATGTAATGGTTGCTGGTGAATGGTGACAATGGTATTTGTGCCCCTGCTGTTGCTGCTGGTGAAAATGGTGGTGATGACGATGATGACTGTGTGGTAATGGTATGTAATCATGGTTGTTGTTCCCGCCACCACGAATGTGGAAGTGGGCATATAGTGTTAACTTTGTAAGTACTACATGACATGAGGGTTCCACCTATGAAGTTTATGTTCATTTCATTGTCCGATAACTTATCTGGGATTTCTCTTGTTTACTTAAGAAATAAGTTGTTCGGATGCGAGTAATTAAATCACTCATGCTAACTCGTGATTTAATTACTACGCATCCAAACTCCTAACTGTATTTTATCGATAAAATACAGTCGATAAAATACAGGGACGTATTTATTATTTCGATTCTAACACAACAATAACCCCATTGTTTACGCTATTGTGGGGGCACTATATCGGAGGTCAAGGTAATCGGGCTGCTATGTTTACATGCTGTTCTATTGGGTGCCCCCGTATGAAAAGTTATGCGCGTAACGTGGCGCTTCCAACAGATGAAATATATGTGTGGAATTAATGGAACAGCCATATTTTATAAATAACATGGTTGTTTCTCTTCTTTGTGTATATGAAAGACTGCGCAGGGCGTGTTCGAATGTTAAACACATCTGATTGTTTTGTTCATTAATCGTCATTTATCATTTATGTTGCGTCTTATCTGTTCGAATAAAAGGATGAAGGAAAATTCAGCAATATGGCTCAAACAAGTCTGATAATGAGGAAAATTGATGCACACGTTATTAAGGGATTATGAATTCAACCATTACAGAACTTTTCGTTTTGCTTGAAACTGTTGCAATAATATCTTTAACAGGGTGTGAAATCAACAGTGCATAACAGAGTTATTGCCCTTGATTGTGTCAGAAGTAAATTATAGCTTTTAAAATGTGAACTAGGTGTTTCATATATTCATATATGCTACGAAATGCTAAATTTATAGAGATGTGATTCTAATTTATTTCTTGTTTCGGAATATAGGATGAAATTGTATGTGTTCATGTATCATTTTTCTCATTTTTACATCACAGAGAGCCTGAGATGAGAACCTTCAAATGCAGTACCATGCCCAAAATGACTACATAGTTTGGAAATAGAAATTAGCAATTCAGTACCAAGAGTCTTAAGGTAAGGTTCATAGAGAATGATCATCTAAAACTTACAACCTCTTGAAATGAAATATCGGGTGTCTTAGCACATTCTTGCATCAAAAAATGTATACTGCATTTTATATACTGAAAGGAAAAATAAATGCATGATGGATATTTCCGCAATATATGGTATGTTTAATATGCTACTGCTAATCGAATGGTACAGGGCGACGTTAGGCCTGTCCTTTTGGAAAGGTTTAAACAGCACCAAACACACCAATTGATACCCCTTTATTCTTTGATTAAAAGTCTACTACATGACAAGAGTTGTCCTTTCTGTAATTAATTGTAGCCCCTTTTTGTACAAAACACGTTGAGATATATCTGAAAATTAGAATTAGGTGTATGTAATGGTGTAGTATAGGCAATTTTTTGATTATGCATTTCTTTTTCCTTTCAGTATAGATTGATTAAATGTATTTGCTGTTGGGGTTACAAAGCTGTTAGTGGGCTGGTCGCATGACTCACTGGATAGTGCACTTGTAATCGGAGGACCCAGGTTCAAAAATGAGATATAATGTCCTATAGAAACCACAGCGTCCGAACGCAATGGCATTGTAAGTCCGCACTGTACTGCACTGTACTGCAAACAAGGACTTGATAATACAATGCAAGAGACAAAAAACATAAAGGGTGGTGAAGACAGGGTTACCGACTGGGAACGGTCAGTAGGCAATAAGGCCTACTGGTAAGCTTGAATCAATTTTATATGCGCACAATCCTCAAGCCTCGCCATTGCCACTTGAGTTTCGTCATTTTCATCTTGGGCAAAACACTATCCCTTTGCCTCGTCCGTTGGATGGGCACGTAAATCATGCGGTCCCGTGTATCGGGAGTCTATTCTTTGAATACATTAAAAAATCATAGAAAGACCATCGGAAAGACCATAATTAAAAACTGCACATCCATGTGAATGATTCTGACTTAATTAGAGCACATTTTTGCATTCAAGAAATGTATACTGTATTTTATATATTGATTCAATGTATTTGTTGTTAGGGGGCTGGTGTTGCCCATTGGATAGTGTGATGGAGTTTTAACTGGAGGGGTTCAAGCCTCACAAGCTCCACTGAGTTTGGTTGGTGTGTTCTTGGGCAGGAAGGACACTTCCCCTTTGCCTCGTCCATTGGATGGGGATGTAAACCATGCGGTCCCCTGTATTGGAGTCTTTTATTTATTATTCGAGCATGTTAAAGACCATAGGAATCTTTGTTAGAGTAGGACAGGTTCCTGGATTCCTGTGTATCCTTCTGCCCTCATTCTGGGGCAGCTCTAAATTACCTGTAATATGTTGATGAATTGTCGATCACAAAACTGCTACTAATGCTAGATTGATTATTCTATTTTATGCTATTTTCACAGTGCAATGTATATTCTGTTCCTTTAAATAGGATTTTTACAGGTCCTGGATGAAGTTGCAACCACCAAAGATGAAGTTGCTGGAGATGGCACATCAGGCAGGCTAGCTTCTAATTATACTATTTTTCATATGAACATGTATTAACACTTCTTTTAGATACGGATGTTGCAGTCACCAGATGAGATTGTTATTATAGGTTAAAGGTGACCTAGCCTGCCAGGCATAGACAACAGATGCACTTTGATGTGTAATCCCCATCAGGTAAATGTTTTGTATATAAAAGGGATGAAAATCGACATGTAAACTTAATCATGTTAAAATATATATCAGAAGAAGGGAAAGTATTATTATGAAAATCAGACGGCAGGTAACTCAGAATGTATGCTTTGAATTAACATTTTGATGAACATAATATTTGGTAAACAAGTTGCCGTAGCAAATCATAAAAGTGAAAGATAATGAGTATTTAATAGCTTTTGTTATTTAAACAGTAATTGAAGTTATAGGACATGTTTTAAATGTTTTTGTTTATCTTTTTTCAGAATTCACCATCCATTTGTCATGCCTCTCATTTCAATGGCTCTAATAGGAATTTTGGATATTGGTTTTATCAGCAGGTAATATATTTAATTGTCTTGTTCTTTCTAACTGTGTGTGAAGTCACGTACAACTGTTATGGAAGGTGTCATTCAACAGCCCTTCCATTTATTTGGATGAGGATGTGACTATATATTCATTATTAATAAAATCAAATTGTTGAACTACTTGATGAACTGCTCGACATTCTCAGCACAATGATGGATGATTGTCCATATGTCCAATAATGTGTTTGAAAATGTGAGCACTGTGTGTTTAGCTCAGTTTCTTTATATACTTGCTGCTCTAAAATCTTAACTGTATTCATACATACATATTGACAACCACAACACATTCTAACAAAATGTAACCATGCCTGACTCACTTTTGGATTTTCTTCAATTATTGTAAGAATATTGTTTATAGTGTGTCGAAAAGTTTACATTTGCGTCGTAAGCACGGTTTCTAAAACCATGCAGCCTTCAAACTTTAAACATTCTGTCCGTTCAAGCATAGCTTGTTCTTGTTGCAGCTTGTATTGCAGACTGCTGGGTTTGTGTATAAATGTGTTTTTTCTTGTTCTGGTCAGTAAATGAGATTATACATTTTATTTTGTATTTCAGATTTCACTAAACATGGGAACCATACTGTCCTCAAAATTGGGCTCATTTCTTGCCTCTCGAGTATGGCTCTGATGGAATATTTTCGTTTTAGGTTTCACCGTATGATATGCAGTAAGTAATAAGACGTTACATTTATCTTGATGATCCATATACATGTATTATTATACCCATGTTTTTGGAAAAAAACGGGTATAAAAAATCGACTCTGTTTTCCGTCTGTCCGTCCATTACCGCATGTCCTCCTAAACCGCTGAACGGAATTTAACCAAACTTAGGGTATGACTTGCAAGAGCAGCATTATTTTTGGCTCCGAGCCCAGGGGACCTGATGGGGTCAAAGGTTACACTAAAAATTCAATTGCAGTCATTTTTCCAACTTGTGTAATCGTTTATGAAAGATAAACAACATATCAAATGATTTTATTATTTCGCAAACTCGCTGGGGCGGGCGGGATTTTTTTTTGTAATGTCTCAAATGAAACATGATGATGGTTCCACACCCAGGGTCCCTCAGGGGAGGTCAAATACACTAACAATTCAAATATTCAGTCAATAAAATGTAATGATTTTGGGAATATCAGTATAATTTGCTGAAGGGTCACCATGGGACTCTGGGATAGGGGTCAAAAGTTCAAATATGCAAATACCCTAAACATTTTTTATTTATTTACAGTGTCATAACATGTATACAGAAAAGCAAAAATAATACTAGTTCTGATCTGAGTATCAAAGAATGATTAAAACAATTACATGTAAAATGGATACAGGGCTAAAGGGAATTGACCTGTGTGAAGAAAATGTGGCTATTTTGCGACGGGTGCCGTCAAATTCATTCTAGTTCAATTTTACTAATAATAAACATGTTTTTGTTGAGACGCTTTATCAAAAAGCTGAACATAGTAAACACAATAAGGGCTGACATCATTTGTCCCTTAATGCTTCAAAATAGATAGCATTTTGTATTTAGCTCAGTTTTAAAATATTAGAGATCAGTTTGGTTTCCAATTATTCTAGGACATGTTATAAAGTAAGCGTATAAATTCCTTCCCCTCCTTTGGGAGGCCTAAGGGGAAAACAAAGATAATTGGATGAACCATTAATCAATTTTTTTCTTATATTTTGTTATGATTATTTCAGTCACAGCTGCGAGCAGCTTGTTCCTGCAGCGTATCACAGTGCGGATATATGTAGACATGGACAGCAGTATCTTCACCCGCCTTCTATGAACAGCGATGGCATTCTGGATTTGTCATGTTTTCAACTGAACAATTTGTTACTTTTAAGTTAAAAAAACCCCTAAAATAAGGACTGGTGTTCACAACATTTGAGGAAACGTGTATAAAAAATTAATTTTAGTTCAGTAATATTTTAATGGCAAAATTACACTACGAAAGTGTTTATCCAAACCCTATCCAGGTGTTCAGTCAAAAATAATGTACATGTGCCATTTAAAAGTATATGTTTATTCACGGATACTTAAAATACTGGAGGTAGAATACAGCTAAATGAATTATGAGTTGATAACTCTTTAATTTGACCAGTTTTTGGTTTTATGCTTGGCTGGTTAAAGTTGTTTATATTGCGTGTTTAGTGTTTGTATTTTTAAGATATATTGGTTATATAAAGTCAAACTTGTATTAAGCAACCACTCAAGGGAGTGTCTAAAAATTATTGCTTACTAAGACAGTCATAGAACAGAAACTAATACAAAAATGTATGCGAAAATAGCGCTGTCCGAATTGGAGTCTACTTATAAAGTACGTTGACGAAAGCAAAGTAAATTACATCGTAACTATTTTATGATATAGTTGTTGGGGGGAAAAACAGTTTTGTTTCAAATGGTTATTTCTTGCTAGATTGGGTAAATCTTATGTCATCTGTTGACCATGTTTTTGGTAATTGTGTGTGAGTGAAGGAAATTGCATTTTTGTTTTCCCTATGAACATCTTTGTTATTGTCTAAACACTTGTGTGATCCATCAACAAGAACACTTGGCTAATATCCTTATATAATAAACCGATAATTTACCACTTGCATTTCACTTATCGATAATTATTGATATTTGGTGTGAAAACACTCGGTCGTTGGTCGCGTTAGGCAAAAGTCGCTTAAATCATGTAGCATAAGACAATTGGTTGCTGAATGCTTGTGATCGCATGAGCAAGTTCAACTTTATACAATGTCTCGTCAGTAGGTTTAGTAATGGTATACATCTGTTGTAAAGTTTTCCTGTTGGATGGGATCTTACCTAAACATTTCCAGATTCATTTAATATTAATGAAAAATGAATCAGTGTGATATGGCACTTAGGGCTGTTCCATTAAGACATACCGGGGACGGCACTTAGGGCTGTTCCATTAAGACATACCGGGGACCCCAGGAAGGCAGTTAATTAAACATCTATGGGTGAACGCCATTTTCCGAAGGTTTTGTTCTTTAAACTCAATTTTGCATCTATTGGTGGGTATTCAATATCGAAAGTGCTTTCCTGGAGTCTTGTGTATGTTTTATTGGAATAGCCCTTAGTGGAGTGCACTTCATGTATCGTATTTTAAATAATACTGCTCTCTCAAAAGGGTCCAGGGAGTACGTTATAACGTACTCCCTGAAGGGTCACACGGCAATCTTGATTTTTTATAAAATTGTTTTTTCACACAACTTGCAATTTTTAAATCATTAATTGTTTTTGCGTATTAGAACATCATCTTACACCAGTAATATACTCAAAAACTTAATTCAGTTATTTTCAAGCAGGTTTAAAGTCAAAATGATACTAGATTAATAAATGAAGAGGTAATTTAAAATGCTTTTTAAAAACTTCCAAGATTGCCATGTCCTTTTAATATCCAAAAAATGATGTCATTGCATTCGGACGATGTGGTTTCTATAGGACCATATATCTCATTTTTGTTGGAACGAATGTAACAACTTCTAAAGATCTTTCATGATGTTACCTCCATTTTATATACCAAGCAAAAATAAAAAGTACCCCCTTTTTTGCTGGTATTCTTATTGGCCAGTTTTTGAGGGCATAGGATGGCTCAAACAGCACTTTAATTAAACAGTTTTTTATGTCTGTAAGCACACTTCACTGAGTAATAAATATTCCATTCAACCGTTTCAGATTTTACCAAGCAATACTCCTTTATGGATGCTATGGAAACTTTAAAGGGAGGTAATTTGATGATGATTTTTTGATGAGCAAAAGCTGATATTTACACAACCGGTGTGTTTTTGTGATTTTTTTTTTTTGTAAGCAACATTTAGACAATATTGTCTTTGAAAAATTTACTTAATTTTCATAGATTTAAAGTGTTTTTAACTCCCTTTTGTACTAAACTTTTCAGAAAAATACTTTGGACTATTTATTGGTGGTGGTCTAATTATTCTATGTACACCATTATTTACTGTTTTGCATTCTATATAATAAGAAGGGAAAAAATAAGGGGTACTTTTTATCTTTGCCCAGTTTATATATGCTTTATATCATAATATCCAATTCAGTGTTGCCTGTGCAAGCTTGAAGAAGTCTGGGATATTTTTCCCCTCAAGGTCAGGAAATTTGAAAAATCAGATTTTGAATAAAAACAAAAGGTCACGAAAAAGCGAACGCTTATTGAACGAATTACTTCAATATCTGTGATACAAATACATTTTTTTTTTGAAATTAATCTATCAAACACAGCTATATATAAATGTTTTGCTGTGTTATTGTTATATTAATATATAGTTACCATAATAGTTTCATTTTGTTGTTGTAATATTTATATATATATGTTTCTCTGTGTAGTTGTAATATATACTGAAAGGAAAAAGAAATGCATAATGGAAAGGTTTAAACAGCAACGAACACACCAATGATTACCCCTTTATAAAGTTTCATTATCGACGGAATGCGCATTTGGCTCAAGCCGGTGAGCAAACGTTGCAATCTCTTAACATTAAACACAATACTGAAATGGCTCGACTTTTTCAAGCGAAACTTTCAACATTTATGAATTTTGTGTAACAAAGTATACTTTGATTAAAATGTCTACTACATGACAGACTTGTCCTTTCTGTAATAAGTTGTAGCCCCTTTTTGTACAATTCATTACTTTTGTATGATCAAGTTGTGACTGTACGACCATTTTAAAAATAATGTACAGATGTAAAATGTTTGAATTGAAACCAAGGTCAAAATGGGTGGAGTGGACACGGCTGTAGGGGAGGTGGAGGCCGATTAAATTGCATCAAATTGGTGGGGTATCACTATTGCGTTTCCGACAATTTAATCACTATGATTAATAGTTTTGGTTGTTCAACTTGTTTCAAATTACATTGTATACACATCCGGATGGGCAGTTACTACCGGTTTGGGTAGTTTGTGTGTTTGGAATGGAAATGCTAAAGAAAGTCAGGGGGGTAGAAGAAGCCTTTCTGGTCTCAGCGTAGATTCTTCCTACCTCCCCTCCTATGCAAAATAAAAAAGAAAGTTATAACGCTAGGTTTCAATTAGGGTTGGGGCAGCAGGCTCGCAGATTTCCTGGCTTTCTGAAGTTTTCCCTGTTAATCACGATTCTAATCCCAAAGGATTGTGGATGTTTTTGATGAGTATTTGCATGAAAATGTACAATTTGTGATCATTTACTGCCTCTCAGTTCCCTTAGAAATGGATTGTTACTTATTACGGAGGCATTATTCTCCTTGTATTCACTGCATCTGGTTTATTGTTTAATTTAGTTCATAACATGTTTAGTAATTTTGTTTTACATAGTCTATGAACAATTTAGCAAATGTGATCAAGCTATGAATATTGTCATATTACCTAAGAGGAGCAATTGTACAAACACGTACAATATTTCCCTTACAAGTGCAGGTTCCCTTTGGTTGGACATTATGTGTGTATTTATGTTCATCCAACTTATTGTCAATACCGTTTATATAAAGTTGTATAACTTTGATATTTGAGTTACACTTTCAATTCAAAGTAAAATAAATTTCGTCTGACTTTTCCAAGTCAGACAAGTACAAAACTATACTATAGTTCTTAGTGCCTTGCTTTCCACATTGACAATAATGAACTCGGGTTACCTGCACTAAATTGTACGGCCGAAAATGAAACATAAATGACATTTGGTCAGGGAAGACGGAATTTTATTTGGCTGATATAAATGTTTCCTTGTTGTGTAGTATGTACACCATTGTTTATTTCCGGTTTTGCATTCTGTGTAAGAAGTGAAAAAATCAGGGGTACTTTTTACTTTTGCTCAGTTTATATATGTCTTCTTTAATTTTCCCCCAAGGTCAGGGGATTTTTAAAAATCAGAAAAAATGTCGGACTGAGTGAAATGTCAGAATTAAACCAGGTTTGATGCAATTTCATTATCCAAATTTATGCAGGATTTATCAGCTACTTTTTTTCTTTTTTTTTTAAAGGAACTTGTTTAAAATTCATTACTTTTTTATGATAAAAGTTGTGACTGTACGACCATTTTAAAAATAATGTACAGATGTAAAATGTTTGAATTCAAAACAAGGGCAAAATGGGTGGAGTGGACACGGCTGTAGGGGAGGTGGAGGCTGATTAAATTGCATCAAGTTGGTGGGATGAAAAATGACATTTGGTCAGGGAAGACGGAATTTTATTTGGCTGATATTCCGGCAACCCTGAAATTTATTCCATAGATTTTTTTCTTTAATAGGCATAATTGTGTTCACTAGATTTGTATCTGTAAGTAGATGCCCAGCCTATTTTCTTGGCACATGTTGACGCTATCATGAGATAAATGAACTTGGAACTAAATAATTATCTACAAGATATATAAATGTTCCACTTTGTAGTTGTAATAAATATATAAACGTTCCACTGTGTAGTTGTAATAAATATATAAATGTTCCACTGTGTAAAGTAATAAAATGTTCCACTGTGTTGTAATAAATATATAAATTTTCCACTGTGTTGTAATAAATATATAAATGTTCCACTGTGTTGTAATAAATATATAAATGTTCCACTGTGTAGATGGAATAAATATATAAATGTTCCACTGTGTAGTTGTAATAAATATATAAATGTTCCACTGTGTAGATGTAATAAATATATAAATGTTCCACTGTGTAGTTGTAATAAATATATAAATGTTTCCCTGTGAAGATGTAATAAATATATAATCGCCCGACTGTGTTTTTGTAGTTGTTTCTCCAATGAGACTGATTAAGTTTATTGGAGGCATGGAATTTCCCCCGTTTTACCCTGTAGAAGTATATAACGGACGGTTTTATGAGTCGGCTTATATTGAATATTAAACTTGGATAACTTGAAAAAAGACAGCAAATATTCTGCCTTCATTGGCTTTATTACCTTCCCATATACATGTAAAACAGGGTGAATGGACATTGTTGAACCCAATAAACCATATAAAACAGCAGTCATTGTGCTGGATTATGTTCATGAGTATGTTTAGCTTGTCTGTTTTTGACAAAGTGCGGTATTTTCTCCACTTAATAGTTGTCTGTATACTCTGGTTAATGTTTTGTATGTAAGCTTGTATCTACTTCATATATTAGGTAGGAACTTCACATATCTTCAACACCATTAGTCCTGACGGATGAGTCTGCACCGAAAATTGCAATAGTTTATACACTATGTTGATATTGTTGATATTACTGATTTTTAGCTCTACTGATCAAAGATCAGCAGAGCTTATGCCATGGTGTGGTGTCCGTCCTCCGTAAACTGTTTTTGTATCAACTACTCCCCTGAAACTACTGGATGGATTTTCATGAAACTTTACAGGGATATGTTGCCCATGATGTCTAGTTGATCCTAGCAAAAACTCATGTTGATGTGAAATCCAAGATGGCTGCCAAAGCTAAAAATAGATTTAAAAAAAGTTTGTGGTGAATACTTCTTGAAAAGGAAGAGATATTTTCTAAAATGATCTGTATGACATGTTGATCCTTATCGAAAATCATTTTGATTCAACGTTAAACATGGCTGCCAGTGGCCATCTTTGTTCACATAGTAAAAAGTTGTAGCGACTACTCATCTGAAACTACAACGGATTTTCATGAAACATCACAGGTATATTGCTCTTGATGTCTTATTGATCCTAGCAAAATTTCAGGTTGGCCGGAAATTCAAGATGGCTGCCACAGCTAAAAATATTTTTTTTAAAAAGTTTGTAACGACTACTTCTTGAAAACTATAAGTGATATTGATGTGGGACTTTTTGTAAAATAATCAGCATGACATGATGTTGATCCTTGTCGAAAAGTATTTTTATTTGACATTAAAAATGGCCGCCAGTGGCCATCTTTGTTTAGAGATGAAATAAAAACTTGTAGCGACTGCTTCTCTGACACTTCTTGACAATTTTCATGAAACTTGTCAGAAATGTTGCTCTTGATGTCTAGTTGATCCTAGCAAAATTTCAGGCTAGCCGGAAATTCAAGATGGCCACCACGGCTACAAATAGATTAAAAAACAAACATTTGTAGCGACTACCTGAAAACTATAAGTGATATTGATATGGGACTTTTCTAAAATGATCAGCATGTCATGATGTTGATCCTTGTCAAAAACAAATTATTCGACATTAAACATGGCTGCCGTGGCCATCTTTGTTTACATAGAATTATATAATAAAAACTTGTAGCGACTACTACTTCCGAAACTGCTTGACAGATTTTCATGAAACTATACAGAAATGGTGCTCCTGATATCTAGTTGATCCTAGCAAAATTTCAGACCGGCCGGAAATTTAAGATGGCCACCACGGCTAAAAATAGATTATTATTTATTTTTTTTATAGCGAATACTTCCTGATAACTATTAAGTGATATTGATATGAGACTTTTTTTAAAATTATCGGCATGACATGTTGTTGGTCAGTGTTCAAAATCATATTGATTCAATGTTAAACATGGCTGCCAGCGGCCATCTTTGTTTACACAGAGTTATATAGTAAAAGCGTGTAGCGATTACTCCTCTGAAACTACTTGACGGATTTTCATGAAACTTCGCAGGAATATTGCTCTTGATATCTAATTGATCCTAGGAAAATGTCAGGACAGTCGAAATTCAAGATGGCCATGACAGCTAAAAATAGATAACTTCTTGAAAACAAAGTGATATTGATATGGGACTTTTTCTAAAATGATCAGCATGACATGATGTTGGTCCTTGTTAAAAATCATTTTGATTTGACGTTAAACATGGCTGCCAGCAGTCATCTTTGTTTACAAGAAAAAACTTGTAGCGACTACTCTTCTGAAACTACAGATTTTCATGAAACTTCACAGGAATGCTGATCTAGCTATCAAAACCTAGCTGTATAGCCGCAAAGTCATTGACCTCTTGTTTATAAAATACTAGAAGGGTGTTCCATGGAACACTTGTGTCACCTGTCATGTGCTTATTTCAGCAAGTAGACAGAGGGTGCAAACTTTCATGAATTATGGAACAGATTTTTCTTTTTTAATTGAGGCATTTGAATAAGTAGTAAGCAAGAACTGTATAAATTGTCATGACCACAGGTTAATATTTTGCCAATTTGCCAAATAAGCTTGGCTAGTATAAAGTTATTTAGTCCCCCACTGGACCCTGGGGGATCTATAGGTTTACACCCTGTTTGTCCGTCCGTCCTTTCGAAAATGCTTGTCCGAGCCATATTTTCAATACTATAATACTTCGAGATGCCGAACTTGGTGTGTGGATACATCTTGGGATAGCGGTGTTTCGCGTACCAAAATAAGGTCCCTGTGACCTTGACCTGTGACCTCTGTCATAGAAAATGCTTGTCCGGACCGTATTTTTAATACTATAACACTTTGAGATACCAAACTTGGTATTTGAATACATTTTGGGATAGCGGTGTGTGCGTACCAAAATAAGGTCGCTGAGACTTTGACCTGTGACCTCTATCATAGAAAGTGTTCCAAAAATGCTCGTCTGGGCCATATTTTCAATACTATAAGACTGAGATACCAAACTTGATGTTTGGATAGATCTTGGGATAGCGGTGTTTTGCGTACCAAAATAAGGTCAATGTGACCTTGACCTGTGACCTCTGTCATAGAAAATGCTTGTCCGGACCGTATTTTCAATACTATAACACTTATAGTATTAAGAGACACCAAACTTGGTATGTGAATACATCTTGGGATAGCGGTGTGTCGCGTACCAAATTAGGTCATTGTGACCTTGACCTTGATCTTTGACCTCCATCATAGGAAATGTCTGGAAAATGCTTTTCTGGGCCGTCCAGATCAGACCATTTACACCGGAGCTATGGTCCTTGCTATAATTTGCTTCGTTAAGACGATAGAGCCTTCATTTTTAGCTCTATTGATCAGAGATCAGCAGAGCTTATGCCGTGGTGCGTCGTCCGTCCGTCCATCTGTCTGTCCGTCTGTCTGTCCGTCTGTCCGTAAACTTTTATTTGTAGCGACAACTCCTCTGAAACTACTGGATGGATATTCATGAAACTTTACAGAAATGTTGCCCATAAAGTCTAGTTGATCCTAGCAAAAATTCATGTTGATGTGAAATCCAAGATGGCCGCCAAAGCTAAAATCAGAGTTTTAAAATACAAGATTGTAGCGACTACTTCTTGAAAACTATAAGTGATATTGATATGGGACTTTTTCTAAAATGATCAGCATGACATGATGTTGATCCTTGTCAAAAATCGTTTTGATTCAACGTAAAACATGGCTGCCAGCGGCCATCTTTGTTTACATAGAGTTATATAGTAAAAACTTGTAGCGACTACTCCTCTGAAACTACTTGACGGATTGTCATGAAACTTTACAGGAATGTTGCTCTTGATGTCTTATTGATCCTAGCAAAATTTCAGATCTGCCAGAAATTCAAGATGGCCGTCACAGCTAAAAATAGATTTTTTAAAAATAAGTTTGTAGCGACTACTTCTTGAAAACTATAAGTGATATTGATATGGGACTTTTTCTAAAATGATCAGCATGACATGATGTTGATCCTTGTGGAAAATTATTTTGATTCGACGTTAAACATGGCTGCCAGTGGCCATCTTTGGTTACATAGAGTTATATAGTAAAAACTTGTAGCGACTACTCCTCTGAAACTACTTGACGGATGTTCATGAAACTTCACAGGAATGTTGCTCTCGATGTCTAGTTGATCCTAGAAAAATTTCAGATCAGCCGGAAATTCAAGATGGCCGCCACAGCTAAAAATAGATTTAAAATAAATAAGTTTGTAGCGACTACTTCTTCAAAACTATAAGAGATATTGATATGGGACTTTTTCTAAAATGATCAGTATGACATGATGTTGGTCTTTGTCGAAAATCGTTTTGATTTGACGTTAAACATGGCTACCAGCGGCCATCTTTGTTTACATAAGAGTTATATAATGAAAACTTGTAGCGACTACTCCTCTGAAACTACTTGACGGATTTTCATGAAACTTCACAGGAATGTTGCTCTTAATGTCTTATTGATCCTAGCAAAATTTTAGGTTGGCCGGAAATTCAAGATGGCCGCCACGGTTAAAAATAGATTTTCAAAAAACAAGTCTGTAGCGACTACTTCCTGGAATCAAAATCAATCAGTAGAGATTCAAGGTCATTGACCTCTTGTTCATTGAATCTTTTCCAAACTTTACAAGATTGTTATCTGATTTTGAAAACCAGCCAGATCAGACCAGTAACAAGGGATTTATGGCCCTTGATTTTCTGGAATATGCTTTCATTTGTCTCGTTAACACAATAGGGCCTTCATTTTCCCATCTTTACCAAACTTTACAAGACTACTTATATTAATGAAAGCTCAAACAAGTTAAAAAACCAGCCAAATTGGATAAGTAACATGAGAGTTATGGCCCTTGATTTAGTTAAAAATGCTGTATTTTACATGATAATGCCTTCATTTTTCATCCGATCTTTACCAAACTTTACCAGTTTGTTAATATCAATGGAAGCTTGAACGGATTCGAAAACCAGCCATCTCGGATTAGTTTCAACAGATTTATTTAATAATGCTGTATTTTGCCTCGTACAGATGATAAAGGCCTTCATTTGACCGCATTTCATCGAAAATTTGCAAGGATGATAATTACCAAAGAGTATGAGAGTGGAGCTTTGGAAACAGCCGAACACGAGTCATACAAAATATTGCAGTCTCGTTTGATTGAGACTGTTCATGAATGGTAGTGAAATATGCTAGGTATCGCATATCGTCACCGTGTTCCAGTTGAATGATTTTGGTGAAGTTATGTCCCTCTAAAGGTTTTAATACACAAACCTTGTCCGGACTTCCTCCTGAACCCCTGGCCAGATTTCAACGAAACATTTTAGGGATGATGAGTATCAGGCGTAGTTGTGCATATTTTCTCCATGTTCCAACTGAATGATTTTTGGTGGAGTTATGGCCCTTTAAAGGTTTTTATATACAAACTTTGTCCAGACTAGTCTCTTCTGAACTCCTGGCTGGATTTCAATGAATCTTGGCGGGGATGATGAGTACCAAGCCAAGCTGTGCATATCATTGCAGTGTTCTGCTTGAACGATGTTTGGCGAAGTTATGGCCCTTTCAAGGTTTTAATAAATAAACATACTCCGGACTAGTTTTCCTGAACCCCTGGCCAGATTTCAATGAAACGTTGCATGGATGATCAGTACTAAGCCTAATTGTGCATATCATTGCAGTGTTCTGCTCGAAAGATTTTTGGCAGAGTTATGGCCCTTTCAATGTTTTAATAAACAAACTTACACTGGAGTAGTTCTCCTGATCCCCTGGCTTAATGGCTTTGGTGTGCTATTCCATTTTCAGGGCATTTTATAAAAAAAAGAATTTAAATGCATTATGTTGAAAGGAATGTATTAACTTGTTTTGTTTTTAATGTTGAGATAACATTTTGACATAATAAAAACGTTTGTGCTTAAAAGTGGTGCTGGCTTTAACTTTTCTGTTGTCCCAATGGTACATGTATGTATGTAGGGGAGACCGGGGCACTCTGGGACATGGGGCACTGCGGGACATTTAATTTATTTGGTCTTTTGAGTGCTTTGATTTTGAACATTTTCACAAAGAAGATTTACATAACCAAGCTTCTCGTTGAACAAAAGTTTCATGGCGGGAAGGATGTAATTTTTTCAGCTGGTCAGTAAAATGTGTTTTTAACCTCCTAAGTAAAGTTCTTACATTGATGGATATTACCTTCTAAGACTTTCAATCGTTCTTCAAAGGTTTATGTTATTTATTCAACATAAAAAGTTTTATTAAAGCCATATTTCGTAGTATGATAATTGACCATGGCTTAGTTTGTTTTGAATTTGATGACAGCTAACATGGGTGGGGTAGGTTGGGGTACTCTGGGACAGTGACATCGGGGCACTCTGGGACATATGAACTAATGAATAGGCAATATAGTGTGCAACGAAGAAGCTCAGTAAAGTGATTCCTAGCTCCTAAAACTAACCCATAGCTCATCTAACTGTATTTACTGTACCATTGCTATAACATGTACTACAACATCTGTGTCTAGTGTATATAGCAATTGTTTGGCACATGCCACATGCAACACATGCATTGTATCGTATCATCTTAGTGAAATGATCGAGATCAGTCTCGGAGTTTCGTTGTCAGATACAAGGCACATCTTCATCTCTGTTTTAATGAACGTGTTTTAAGTTTCTCTTCTATCGAAACGATTGCTATGCCAGTTAACCAGAGCTCTGATTTTGTTTTGCATGATGGCCGTCACCTACTAAACCTTCTGCAACTGACATTCAACAATGTGTAAAAGAACTTGTTAATCATGTTGTTGGTCATGTTGTTGGAGTTATGGCCCCCATATAGTTTTATCATCAAATGCATATATGTAATTAAAATATTTGCTGAACCAATTTTTTTTCTTTGATCTTTATTTCAGATCCTAGCAAGAAAGGTGACCTAATTTAGCATATAAACAAGATTGTGACATCTGAAACCATGCAATGTTATAAGTATTTAAATTATGTAAAACTTCCAATTGCATGCATCGATAGGATGCATGCATGGTGACGGACGTCAAAACACTTTTACCAATTTCCACTGAAATTCAAAGTTATTTTTACCAATTCTTTCAGTGAAATTTTACCATAATTTCAGTGAAATTTCAGTGAAATTTACTTATTTTGCCCAATTTTTTCGGTGAAATTCACCAAAATTTCACTGAAATTTGAAATTTCACCGAAATTTCACTGAAATTTGCTTTTATTTTGCCCAATTTTTTCAGTGAGATTTCAGTGAAATTTCACTGAGATTTCAATGAAATTTCACTGTCACTGGGGCATACTTACTAATGTGTTGCAAGCATTAACAAGCATTAACAAGCATTTTAAAATCCTAAAAAGTTTTCCAAAGTTAGAAAAGGCTGGTGAGACACCCTAATCTGCCTTTAATCGGAACCTAATTATGATACATATATATGCGAGAAGAGAATTAAAGCAAGTTATATCATCTGTTGTAGGTGACAACTGAGGAAAGAAAACTTGTTCTGGTTTATCTGTTTAAAGACAGACTTGGCTATGTCATCTATAAGCTCTGTTACAAACGTGTCATGCTTTGCGTTACATAATTTACCTATTTGTTGCAATTTCTGTCACACAAGAGCCGACAATGTAACATAAGTCAAGTACCAGTAAATCCTTAATATTGTCCTTGCATATATTTTCTAATTCCTCTACTGTGTCACTCAAACTGTCTTACGAACATCATGATGGAAAAGATTAGGGTCCTTTCATAGGCAGCGCCTGATGAATTATTGCAGTAACTGAAATTAACAGATAACTCAGACCATATCTGGTTCAGAGATCATCTAATGTGGAAGCTGCGATGTGTTTACAGCACCTACTGCACCTTCATCTTCTTTCGCAATCTTATATTTCTGCTTGTGAGTTAGTGTATTGGGTATTGATGAGACAACACTAATGAAGTTTATCTCACACACAGAGATGATTAATTTTAAGATTTAAGGTGTAACTGGACAGTTCTGCAATTGCGAACTTTTGGTTTCTCTTTATGATTGTCATGTGCAATATTCAATGGTCTAAGGCTTGCCTTGCTCACACTTCAAATAACTGTAAGCCCGGTTAATCATACATGTAAGTATGGTAATCACGTGATGAACATTCCCTGATGCATGTGTTTATTTCAGAAAGGAATCTGCAGTGTCATAATTGCCACAAGGGCACTGGTCCATCTATTGTCTTCAGACAAGTCTCAGATTGTTTTAAGTGCCTCAATTTTAAATATGAAGGTTTCAACGCAAAATGCCATTATGATTTTCAAATTGGGTTTCAGGCCAATATCATTTCTGCTCGGCAACTATATATTTTTGACGCAGTTAATCTGTTAGCATAAAATGTCTTCGCGTTTAGGTTTTGTTTACCAAGTCAATGTATTTTAGGGTTTAATAAATATATTTTATAATGAACCGACAGTTTGTGATAAGAAAATTAGTTTAGTACCCTTCAGAAATTCCAAAGTCTGGAGAAAATATAGAGCCAATCCGAAGTGAAATTTGATTTAAACTTGTAAATCGCTTAACCATAGGGTGCCTCTAAATAACTCTTTATTGCAATATTAACAAACAAATACTATGCCAAGAAAACTGAGTGAACAAATTCGACATATTATTTACTTTCTTACAAACAACTATTAAACGAATTATACTTTTTACTATTTTCAACACGTTTTGGCGGCCATTTTGAAAACGGTAGCCATTTTGAAATTAAAATATACCCAGATTGTATTTCATGACCCTTTGTCTATCATTTTGCGGATTTTTTTGCGATTGCTATAATACATGTTGTCAAAACCTAATACATATAGGTTCAACTGATTATTTATTACATATTTGGCGGCCATTTTAAAATGCCAGTTTTTTTAGTATGGTATTGTCTAGCTATGTGCAAAGTTTGGTGCTTTTGTCAAACAATGCACACTTTTTTCACCAATCTGCCCCACTATTAAGAGTTACCAACTCATAATTCATTTCAGGCATATTCAATCACAGGCATTTTAAGAATCCACAAATAAACCTATACTTTTAATCTTTAATTATACTTTTACAGCACGTATACATTATTATATGACCTGAACACCTGGATAGAGCTTTGATAAACATTTTTTAAGTGTAATTTTACTATTATTTTTGTAATTTTACTGTTATTTGGCGGGTTACACGGTAATTTCTTTTAAAACAACAATCCCTATCAGATTTTTAATCAGAAGGTCATGGTCATATTGACCCGACACCTGGGAAAGGCTTTAAACATAGAAACCTTAGCAAACGGGTGTACAATTTTCCTTTAGGTGGCACTCTAGTTAAATTAACTGGTTTCATTGGTCCATGTTGTGTCAATGAACCAATCAGAATGCTTCATTCAGATTTTCATTTGGTTGTTTCTATCATGACATCACTTTCTGGTATTATAACAGCACACCCTGGTAGTATGACATCACGTCATGCTATTATGACATCACTTCATGCCATTATGATGCAACTCAGTGCGTTCTCAGAACTGAATGAGTCTTTTAATTGCTGTGAGAAACAGATTAAGACTTTTTTTTCACTCATTGAGGTATATAATATATAATATGTATAATATAACATTTTTTTGGTTCAGAAATCAACGCACGTCATCTCGATATGGTGAACATTTGTGCCAAGCTATTTCAAAATCCTTCAAGCAGTTCAAGAGATATGGAGAGTACACGAAATATAGTGCATATTACCTTCGACCTATAAGTGTGACATTGACCTTGAGCGGACGTGGCTGGAAGTTGCGTTCTTCACATCGTCTCGATATGGAGAACGTGTGTCAAGCTATTTCTCAAATGGTACAATAGATATGGAGAGGACACGAAATATAGTGCATATGACCTTTGACCTCTAAGTGTGACTTTGACCTTGAACGGAAGTTGCCCTCTGCACATTGTCTCGATATGGTGAACATTTGTGTCAAGTTATTTCAAAATCCCTCAAGCGCTTCAAGTGATATGGAGAGGACACGACTTGTGATGGAAGAGATACAGACAGACAGACAAACATCCAAGCTAAAAATAATATGTCTCCCAAGTATCAAATCAGTAGAGTGTAACCTTATGAGGTATTAAAATGTATAGTATGTAACTTTATGAAGTTTTCATTATGTATTTTCAAATCATAAAAAAAGAAAAAGAAAATATGAATAACAGGAGAAATAATTAAAAACTTCATGGAATCATGTGTAAAAATTAGTGGAGTATAACCTTATGTGCTTTTCATAATTTCTAATTAATATTATGTTATGATGTCATAACTATTATTTTGTACTGCCAGAGAAAGCCAAATCAGGACTTGAACCTGAATATTCCCTAGGACTTTCCAAGGGTTGCTCTTTCCATTTGAGCTATTTGGCTGAGAAAACAAATGACTCTAGCAGTATTATATATTAGTATGGGGTTGTATTGAGAGACAATAGTAAGGGTCAGGTTTCTACATTCGATATCTGTATATGCTTGTATTAAGGGACACTGGTTGGGTCAGGTTTCTACATCGGATATATGTATGGGCTTCCATTAGGTTTCTAAATTAGGTATATAAATACTGAAACGCAAAAGAAAATCGGGAATTTCCGCTATATATTGTATGTACTGCACACTTAATTCAACATAATATTCCAAAGAAATCCCAAGATGTTTTGTAAAAGAAACATTGAAGTTAATTAGAGAAAGGACACAACTGTGATGTTCTTGTAACAAGAAATTCATAACTGTTGAATTTCCTCTTTGAAAAACAGCCAGCTCAGTACTGTATTTAACGTAAAGAGTTTGCAAAACTTTACATCCTAAATTTGCTCTCATGCTTGAGCCAAACGCGTTCTCTGTCAATAATGAAACTTTGAAGGAATACTATTTGCTGCATTATGTGTTGTTTTAGTATTTGCTGCATTATGTGTTGTTTTACAATTTGCTGTATTATGTGTTGTTTTAGTATTTGCTGCATTATGTGTTGTTTTACTATTTGCTGTATTATGTGTTGTTTAAGTATTTGCTGCATTATGTGTTGTTTTAGTATTTGCTGCATTATGTGTTGTTTTACTATTTGCTGCATTATGTGCTGTTTTACTATTTGCTGCATTATGTGTTGTTTTAGTATTTGCTGCATTCTGTGTTGTTTTACTATTTGCTGCATTATGTGTTGTTTTACTATTTTTTTCCGAAAGGAAAGGTCTGATGTCGTCATGTACCATTCAATTAACAGAAGCATATTGTACA
This sequence comes from Cyrtodaria siliqua, assembly GCA_037043455.1. Lineage (NCBI taxonomy): Eukaryota > Metazoa > Mollusca > Bivalvia > Adapedonta > Hiatellidae > Cyrtodaria > Cyrtodaria siliqua. The sequence goes on along the minus strand of JAWPHD010005751.1, from coordinate 62,229 downwards.
TACAATATATAGATTAACAGCAGCATATTGTACATACAATATATAGATTAACAGCAGTATATTGTACATACAATATATAGATTAACAGCAGCATATTGTACATACAATATATAGATTAACAGCAGCATATTGTACATACAATATATAGATTAACAGCAGCCTATTGTACATATAATATATAGATTAACAGCAGCATATTGTACATACAATATATAGATTAACAGCAGCATATTGTATATACAATATATAGATTAACAGCAGCATATTGTATATACAGATTAACAGCAGCATATTGTACATACAATATATAGATTAACAGCAGCATAGTGTACATACAATATATAGATTAACAGCAGCATATTGTACATACAATATATAGATTAACAGCAGCATATTGTACATACAATATATAGATTAACAGCAGCATACTGTACATACAATATATAGATTAACAGCAGCATATTGTATATACAATATATAGATTAACAGCAGCATATTTTACATACAATATATAGATTAACAGCAGTATATTGTACATACAATATATAGATTAACAGCAGCATACTGTACATACAATATATAGATTAACAGCAGCATATTGTATATACAATATATAGATTAACAGCAGTATATTGTACATACAATATATAGATTAACAGCAGCATATTGTACATACAATATATAGATTAACAGCAGTATATTGTACATACAATATAGAGATTAACAGCAGCATATTTTACATACAATATATAGCGGAAATTTCCGAGTTGCATTTCTTTTGCGATTCAGTTTACAAGCTTGTATTATGGGACAATATCCAGGGTCAAGTATATGTATGGGCTTGTATTAAGGGACATGTATCACGGTTTGTACATAATGTATATATGGATGGGCTTGTATTAAGGGACATGTATCCCGGTTTGTACATAACGTATATATGGATGGGCTTGTATTAAGGGACATGTATCACGGTTTGTACATAACGTATATATGGATGGGGTATTAAGGGACATGTATCACGGTTTGTACAGAACGTATATATGGATGGGTTTGTATTAAGGGACATGTATCACGGTTTGTACATAACGTATATATGGATGGGCTTGTATTAAGGGACATGTATCCCCGTTTGTACAAAAGGTATATATGGATGGGCTTGTATTAAGGGACATGTATCCGGGTTTGTACATAACGTATATATGGATGGGCTTGTATTAAGGGCCATGTATCCCGGTTTGTACATAACGTATATATGGATGGGCTTGTATTAAGGGACATGTATCACGGTTTGTACATAACGTATATATGGATGGGGTATTAAGGGTACATGGCTTAGTACTGGTTCGACCCTTGAAGATACATGGCTTAGTACTGGTTCGACCCTTGAAGCACTTACTAGAGAGTGCTAAATACAAGTGCCAATTCTTATGGGTGGCGGGAGTGTACAGTACTGGTTCTACCCTGGAAAAATGGGTGGTCTGCTTTCACCACGAGAAAACAACCATCGTATATAACCTTACATGTGTTGAAAATGACATAAACACCATACAAACAAAACAAATGGTAACTAGTTTTGCAATCCACATTGCTTAGTACTGGTTCGACCCTTTAAGCAACCGAGAGTGATAAATACAAGTGGCAACTCGTTTCGCAATCCATATTGCTCAGTACTGGTTCGATCTTTAAAGCACTTGATAGAGCATGATAAATACAAGTGGCAACTAGTTTCCCCATCCACAATGCTTAGTACTGGTTCGAACCTTCAGGCACTTGATAGTGATAAAAGTTTTGCAAATCCACATTGCTAAGTACTGGTTCGACCCTTGAATCCACATTGCTTAGTACTGGTTTGAAATACAAGTGCAACTAGTTTTCCAATCCACATTGCTTACTATTGGTTCGACCTACCTTTAAAGCCCTTGATAGTAATACATACAAGTGTCAATTAGTTTTGCCATCCACGTTGCTTAGTACTGGTTCGACCCTTGAAGCCATCGAGAGTGATAAATACAAGTTTCAAAATCCACATTGCTTAGTACTGGTTCGAACCTTGAAGCCATCGAGAGTGATACATACAAGTTGCAACTAGTTTCGCAATCCACATTGCTTAGTACTGGTTCTAACCTTAAAGTACTTGATAGAGAGTGATACATACAAGTGGCAACTAGTTTCGCAATCCACATTGCTTAGTACTGGTTCTAACCTTAAAGTACTTGATAGAGAGTGATACATACAAGTGGCAACTAGTTTCGCAATCCACATTGCTTAGTACTGGTTCTAACCTTAAAGCACCTGATAGAGAGTGATAAATACAAGTGCAACTAGTTTTCCAATCCACATTGCTTAGTACTGGTTTAAAAGTACTGGTTGAAAGTACCCTTGAAGCTATCGAGAGTGATAAATACAAGTTGCAAGAACTTGTTTCACAATCCGCATTGCTTAGTACTGGTTCGACCCTTAAAGCCTTCGAGAGTGATGAATACAAGTCGCAAGAACTGGTTTCAAAATCAACATTACTTAGTACTGGTTTGACCCATGAAGCTATCAAGAGTGATAAATACAAGTTGCAAGAACTTGTTTCCATTCCATATTGCTTAGTACTGGTTCGACCCTTGAATCCACAGAAAGTGATAAATACAAGTTGCAATTATATAGTTTTCCAATCCACATTGCTTACTATTGGTTCGACCTAACTTTAAAGCGCTTGATAGAGAGTGATAAATACAGGTGCAACTAGTTTTTCAATCCACATTGCTTAGTACTGGTTCGACCCTTGAATCCACAGAAAGTGATAAATACAAATGGCAACTAGTTTTCCAATCCACATTGCTTACTATTGGTTCAACCTAACTTTAAAGCGCTTGATCGAGAGTGATACATACAAGTACCAACTAGTTTTGCCATCCACACTGCTTAGTACTGGTTCGAACCTTGAAGCCATCGAGAGTGATAAATACAAGTTGCAAGAGCTTGATTGGTAAGTATGAATTTGCTTCGCAATCCACATTGCTTTGTACTGGTTCGACCCTTAATACATATTTAAACATAACAATACCAATCTGCTGATATACAGTCCAGCGTTGTTGTTGGTTCCTAGTATGTTAATGTTTCCCATACAACTACAAAGTATCTAAATATCCGTAACGAAAAACACACACTGTAGAATGTCCTTATTCCTTCACTCAAGTCACTCACTCCGAGCCTCCTATCACTATCTCCATACTAGAATAATCTTAATTCCGCAATGGAAATACAGCACGTTAATACACTCACAAACTCAACCGTCCAAACAACTGCAAAGTAAGAAGTGTTCAGCTTCATTGCCGTGAACGTGCGGTCCACTGCCCTCAATAATATTTAAGATGCTGGACGGGGATTGCTTTGTTCCATTTCGTCCACAACCCTCCTACTTTCATGCGAGGAAGAAGAAACCGAACATATTTTCAAAATTGAACCGAGAACATGAGCTGTGTTTGCCCCCGTCACAGGATCCATCATTCATCTAAAAATATATTACAACAACGTTAGAATAAAATGCATTGTAATAACATTATCATCTATAACAGGTTTGATTCGCACCATCTGGCAGTATCATAGTCGCAACACGGACCATCTGGCAGTATCATAGTCACAACACGGCATTGTATAGAACATACTTATTTTGAAAAAAAAACTGAATTGAACTGGGGTTTTAAGGCGCACCAACACATTACAGGTTATATGGCGCCTAACAGGCATGAACATGCCAGGCTCATCTTCAATGTACATCGAGATAAAATATGGAAAAGGGCCTAGAACCTTCTCACCCTGAACTGCAGAGTTGCTGCAAATTCTATCGTAAAAACTCCATTTACGCTGGAGCCACGTTTGTTTTTCTGCCACTGCTCTTTTGATGTGAGCGAGATGGCACCTGAAACAATGCAGGGATCATGATGCAGACCTTTAATGAACATGAACAAAAAATGATAAAATGAACATGAATTTGAGGGGATTCTACCCCTCTGCCTACCCCTCCAAAGGGATCTGCAGTGGCCCTATTCTTTGCCCCGTGACCCACACGGGGCAAAAAAATGTAAAGAGAAATATGCAGTAATAACAAGCGGCTATTTCACTCTACTTGTTAAAATCGTAAGGGTCAGGTTAGTAACTGAAGTAACGTGTTCCAGTGGAAGAGCATCGGACTCCAGATCGAGAGGTCGTGGGTTCGATCCTCGCCATGGCCCTGTTAGTTACTTGAGCAAGATAATTACTCCGCATTGCTTAGTACTGGCTCTACCCAGGAAGCAATCGAGAGTGATTAATATAAGTTGCAAGAACTTTTTTCGCAATTGATATAAAAGAAATAAGTTTAAAACAAGTAACTGAAGGTCAAAAAATAGCACGAAGACATGACATGGATGTACACGGGAATTGAGAGATTGATATTTCATACATCGAGACACTTCACCCCTAGTTACATTATGTGAGAAATGAGGACAAGAGGCCCAAGAGAGCATGTGGACGCTGTACGGGCTAAAACTGCTCTTGTGTCAAAGGTTGTCTTCATAAAACTCCCATCACTACTTCTTTTAAAACATTGCAATAAAAGTCCACAAAACCACAACACCCACAACAGAAATTTGAACTTGTCCCATGCTAACAATTTAAACAAGAGGCCCTAGTTCTAATTGGAACTTTGGTTATTTAGGGACTCGAGGCACAACAATTGTATCATATCATATCAAGAATCCTCATTTCCTGACTTAATGTACAAGTCAAGCTCCCAGTGAAATTCGAACCCGCAGCGGTGAGAGACCAGTTTCAAACGCAAACTGTATTTGTCATCACTGTCACGGAAGCGCTACGACGGTAATATACATGTAACTTAGACGACAGTAATTTTGATAATGACGCAAAAAATAACATACCAGGGAAAACCCTCATAATTAATGCGCTTCAGTTTCATTTGAAATGCTCACACAGCTATGCTTGAATTATTAGGTATGCAAATGCAAACCCCCGAGCCAAGGTTTCTTAAGAGAACACATAAATAAAAATATAACATATATGTATGCCTCCTGGTCCAGTGAGATTTGAATCCATGACCTCTAGGGTTTCCAGTGTACATTACCAAATGTTGAAAAAGGACCATAACTCTGGTGTTATTGGTAGGATCTGGCTGGTTTTCATACTCATTTGAGCTTTCATTGATATCAACACTCTGGCCAAGTTTCGTGAAGATCAAATACAACATAAAGGAGTTAGTGTTCACAAGGCTTAATATTATATTTTTCAGCAAAACAAGGGCCATAACTCGGGTGTTTCTAATTTGATCCGGCTAGTTTTTGAACTTGACCGAGTTTTCATTGATATAAAGGCACTGGAAAAGTTTAGTAAATATCAAATACAAAATGAAGATGTTAGAGTGTTCACAAGGCTGAATGAGACATTTTTGCATAATTTAAGGATACATAAGTCTGCTGTTACTGGTCCGATATAGCTGGTTTTCGAACGTGGCCAAGCTTTTATTAATATTGAATTGAATTGGGGTTTTAAGGCGCACCAACTGACTGGTTTTCGAACTGCTCCGAGCTTTCATTGAGATATATACACTGACACAGTTTGTTAAAGATAGGATTAAATACGAAGTCTCTATCATGTAACAAGGCGAAAATTAACGACCGGCGAACGGACGGTCGGTAGACGGACAACTCGTCATCTCGAAAACTCTGGCTAAAAATGCTATCAAATACTTTTAATTTCATATAAAAGCTTAAATACGTGAATATTATACTCCGAGTTTGTCGTATCATTTGTGTTTTGTACTCCGAGTGTGGTCGTATCATAACCCGTCGTAAGTCGTATCCATTATTCCCATTTCCCCCTGGTTTGCTATTTAAACAAGCTCTACGTGACTTAAACTTTCAAATGCCTTTTTGTTATACATTTGTCTTGCTAGTTAAACACAAAAACATGCTGATCAACATCGTTCTCGGAAGAAATCAGACTCGAACTATCGAGATACAGTGCTGCAGTACGACTGAAATGATGTTTCAATACCGATTGCATCACTTACTGAACGTCAAATGATTTCTTATTTAATTGTTGAACTATACAATTACTGCCAATTGAATTGAATTGGGGGTTTAAGGCACCAACACATGAAAGGTTATATGGCGCCTAACAGGAATGAACATGCTAGGCTCATCCTCCATTTACATCGAGATAACATATGGAGAATGGGCATAAAACCTTTTCACCTGCAGAACTGCAGAGTTGCTGCAAATTCTGTAGACATGTTTATTGTTTTTCTGCCACTGTTCTAGTGATTTGAGCGAGATGGCACCTGAAACAATGCAGGGGTCATGAAGAAGACCTTTAATGAGCATGAACCAAAAATGATAAAATGAACATGAATTTGGGGTGTGGTGGGGGTGTGGTGGGTGTGTGTGGGGGGTTTAAGAATAGTGTTAAAAAAAAAAACGAATGGAAATACGTTTACATGTCCAAAACAAAGACTTTTTAAACTCAACTAGCAAATAGTTTCTCTGGCAGGTGATCCGCGTTCGTCATATCGATCCGACGTGGTTTTATCCGGATACCGGGGGTGCATAAGGGATGGTTAACTGAACACCAGAAATATTGTTTAGACACTTTAAAACCACAACAATCGCTGACTCAAGAGACTTTTATTACATTTTCTTTTGCATGTTGTCAAATACAATTTCTGATGTCACGTCACTTCCGTATATTTATGATATCTTGTATTAATTGTGAAGGACAACAAATATAATAATAAAACTCTCCTGTGTGGTTGCTGGGGTAACTCACACGACACATGTAACCCCCCCCCCCCCCCCCCCCCCCCCCCCCAAAACTGACCCTGAATATTGTCCCTTAATACAGGCCCATATATATACATTATGTACAAACCTGACCCTGGATATTGTCCCATAATACAAGCCCATACATATACATTATGTAAAAACCTGACCCTGGATATTGTCCCGAAATACAACCCCATACATATATATCTAATGTACAAACCTGACCCTGATTATTGTCCCGTAATACAAGCCCATACAAATACCTAATGTACATATATGACCCTGAATATATTGTCCTTTAATACAGGCCCATATATATGACTTATGTAGAAAACTGACCCTGGATATTGTCCCGTAATACAACCCCATACATCTAACTAATGTACATACCTGACCCTGGATATTGTCCTTTAATAAAAGCCCATACATATACCTAATGTACATACTTGACCTGGATATTGTCTCTTAATACAAGCCCGTACATATACCTTATGTACAACCCGGACCCGGACTAATGTCCCTTAATACAAGCCATACATATATCTAAGGTACAAACCTGACCCTGGATATTGTCCTGTAATACAGCCCCATATACCACTTATGTATAAACCTGACCCTGGATATTGTCTCTTAATAAAAGCCCATACATATACCTAATGTACAAACCTGACCCTGAATATTGTCCTTTAATACAGGCCCATATATATACGTTATGTATAAACCTGACCCTGGATATTGTCTCTTAATACAAGCCCATGCATGTACCAAACGTTCAAACCTGACCCTGGATATTGTCCTTTAATACAGGCCCATATATATGACTTATGTAGAAAACTGACCCTGGATATTGTCCCGTAATACAACCCCATACATCTACCTAATGTACATACCTGACCCTGGATATTGTCCTTTAATAAAAGCCCATACATATACCTAATGTACATACTTGACCTGGATATTGTCTCTTAATACAAGCCCGTACATATACCTTATGTACAACCCGGACCCTGACTAATGTCCCGTAATACAAGGCCATACATATACCTAATGTACAAACCTGACCCTGGATAGTGTCCTTTAATACAAGCCCATATATATACTTTATGTAAACACCTGACCCTAGATATTCTCCTTTAATTCACGCCCATATATATACCTTATGTACAAACCTGACTCTAACTATTGTCACATAATACAAGTCCATACATATACATAATGTACACACCTGACCCTAGATATTCTCCTTTAAGAGTACATGGATGAATTTAATTAAGGGAGTTCCCCAAGGTTCCATCCTGGGCCCTCTAATATTTAATACTTTCATAAATGATATTTTTTATTCTATAAAAGATTCCACTCTATAATTATGCAGATGATAACACGCTATCCTGCTGTCATAAAGACCCCACAATGGTGAAGTCCACATTACAGCGCGAAAGCAACGTCCTTATAAACTGGTTCGCTATAAACCAGATGCAGGCAAACCCTGATAAATTTCAGGCAATCTCTGTTGGAGTCAAATCTCACAATGAAATAAAATCATTTAAAATCGACGATCAGGAAATAAAATGTGAAGATGAAGTAAAACTCCTTGGTGTTGAACTTGACTATCTACTTAATTTTGACAATTGATTGAATTGGATTTTATAGTCGCACCAACAGCTACGGTCATATGGCGACTTTCCATCTTCCATTGGTGGAGGAAGACCCCAGGTGCCCCTCCGGGCAATTTTCGTGCACGGGCGGGCACCTGGGTAGAATCACCGACGTTCCGCAAGCCAGCTGGATAGCTTCCTCACATAAAGATTCCTAGGCCCCTGAGGGATCGAACCTACAGCGGTGAGGGGCAAGTGATTTCAAGTCAGAGACGTTAACCACTCAGCCAAATTTCCAATATGTGTAAAAAAGCAGCTAAACAACTAAATGTTTTACAAAGACTTTAATAGTAAATTCTTAACGATAAACACTAAGCTAATTATTTTTAAATCATTTATAAGATCCAATTTTAACTTCTGCCCATTGGTTTGGCATTTTTGTAGTAAAAACAACTCTGACAAACTTGAAAAACTCCAACTCAGGGTGCTGAGAATAGTTTTCAGTGATTACAATGCGACATATGAGGATTTGCAGGGGCGTGTTAAAATGACCACTCTTCATCTGAGTAGATTAAAATGCATTGCCACAGAAACTTATAAATGCATACATAATCTCTCCCCACAATATATTCAAAATCTTGTTACCTTAAACAATTCATACTATATTTTCAGATACGAAAACATTCTTGAGACACCGCAGGTAAGGACAACCAAATACGGTAAAAATTCATTTCGTTTTGAGGCGAGCCGGGTGTGGAACGGCCTACTAAACGATATCCGATCTGCCAAGGATTACAAAGAGTTTGCTAGGCTGATCCGCACCTGGACCGGACCTAAATGTAAATGTGCCATGTGCGCCTAATGTTGCTCTTAAAACACGTATGTCGTCTCATGGTGGTCTAGCTTGTATGTTTGCTAACCATGGGATGATATGTAAGTGTACCTAATATTGCTTTGGTTGTTCTTTAAAAACGCATGGCTTTATCTCATGGTGGTCTAGCTTGTATGTTGGCCAACCGAGGGATAAATTATGTGCTTGTTTGCTTGCTTTGTGCTTTTGTAAAAAAATTATTTAAATTTTTGTTTATGTGTCTGCATGATTATGTCTTAATATATCCTGTTTAGTTTTATTTAGTGTCTCATTAAGCTTATATGTATGTATTGCTTACGTGGTTGCATGCTTATTTTTTCATATTTTTCATATTCTTAATACCCAACATATTGTTAACATACTTTATAAAAATAATATGAGTGTTTTAAACGTGCTTTTGTTGTGCTAGATGTAAAACTGTATATGTACTTATGCTCTATATGTTGACATTTTCTATGTATTATGCATGTGTGCTTAAAATAATTATTTTAAATGTGTGTATGCTTAAATGTGCTAAAAATGTGCTTAAATGTAAATCCTGTCCTTGAATGTGTTTATCTCTGTCTAATCATGTTTTTACTTGGGCTAATTGTGATACTGATAATATTATGAGAACCCAATTGTGTTTTAAATATCATAGAATATATATATAATTTTAAGCCCATGCTTTTTCTGTTTTAGCTGCTATATTATATGTTTTTATGTTTACAAATGTTTTGTCGGAAAATAGCTCATTGAGCTAATGTTATAATTTGTTTGTGAAAACCGACTTGAAATAAATCTTCTTGTATCTTGTATCTTTAATACATGCCCATATATATACCTTATGTACAAACCTGACTCTAACTATTGTCACATAATACAAGCCCATACATATACATAATGTAAACATCTGACGTTTAATACAGGCCCATATATATACCTTATGTACAACCCTGACCCTGGATATTGTCTCTTTATTAAAGCCCATACATATTACGACCTATTACGTATATACAAACCTGACCCTGAATATTATCCCGTAATACAACCCCATACATATATCTAATGTAGAACCCTGACTATGTTCCCGTAATACACGCCCAAACATGAATCAGTTTACAATAAATTTCACATTTTATAATATTGTCATAATAAAACTGTTGGAAGGCTTCTTCACATAAATGGCATAACTTTGTTTCAATACAAATATAACAAAACAAATGCAACACATTCTGCTTCTTTCACAGCCCCGTCAAAGGATCTAGACGGTAAATCCTCTCCGACCAACCTACGCCGCTCAGTACTGGTATACTTTGATTTTTCGTTTAAAATAAAGTTCTGTAAGTGTATCAACTCGCTGTGCGCATGGCTCCGCCTTCAGTCAATATAGCTCCGCCCCTACTGTGGATATTGTCGTCAAATTGGCCTGCGATATTGTCATCGTATGTCTACCAAGGAAATGACACTGAGCTGGACCGTTTGTTTGAGCCTGCCAACTCCCTCCCAGAACTGGTTCCAAAACCGTCTCTAGAACATGTTCTATATATATGGGTGACAGGTGTGTCTGAAAATGCAAGATTTGTATAACTTATAAAGTAAAGTAATTATCAGTAGGCAAATTCTCAACAGGGTGAGCAGAGAGGTAGTTTTCAAAATAACATCTGTACTATATGAGGTCTAATATGTACATACATTTCATATTTGAATAAAAAATGGTAAAAAAAATGTATGTATGAGTAAGTTAAAGGGACACACAGCAATCTTGATTTTTTTAAGAACTCGCGGCGTCCCGTTAGTTTTCCTACATAACTTGCATTTGTTCAATCATTAATACTAAGAATAGTATAAAGCAAATTGTTTTTCAAATTATTAACTGTTGATTATATTGCACCAATAATATATTTAAACCTAACGTTATATGGTAGAATAAGATGAAAACATGAAAACTCAACTTGACATTGGATAAATAAATAGAGATGCTAATTTCAATGATTGATAAACAATGCAAGTTTATCGTGTGTCATTTTAAGGTAACTACCATTTTATTAAAATATTAAATCCTCTTTTGTTTTTATTATTGTTTAAAACATATACTATGCTTAGCAGTAACTAGTTCTGGTCTACATTAGGTGGACGACGCTTATTTCCTTTAAGTGATAACAGATTCGCCGAAGGCGGAGCTTATTGTACTTTATCGATACAGGTAATTTTGTGGGCGGAGCTTAGCCTTATCGTGACAGACTATTTTCAATGGAGTTTACTCGACTCTGTGACCGATCGATAATTATCTTCGTATTTCCTTTAACAATTAATGTCGTATTTATTGAAATACATGGTTTGTCACAGAAAAAAAATGCGCACGTAACAATCAATTTCACTACGAGAGGCGTGAATTGCGTCTAAATAAATTATCTGCCCGTCGTAATTGGCACGAGTGAAAATGTAATATCCTTGCTTAGATAAATTCCATCAAATCCGTGTATTTTTCAGGACCAGATATTCCTCGTTTTCATGTTACCACGAAACAGTCATGTACTTACACACCATTCTCAATCTGTAATATCCACATTGACACGGTCATTGTTCGGGCACATTTACGATAAACGAAATGGAATTGTATCAAAGTTACTACAATGTTAATTACTATCTATGTACATGTACCAACCCTATAAAAAAAATGTCTACTGGTATTTTGTGTGGGATTAAAAATGCCGCGATCTTTTGAAGTGTGGCGTCTGAAAACAGCCGATCACCGTGATTGTATGACGAAATACAAAGGTCCTTTTGATCTTGCGCACTTACCGCGACTTTGTCGAGATCAAGAGCAGAAATTAACAATTTAAAAGGAACACTATAAAGTTATGTGTACTCGACTGCATTGAAATAATACTCGACTGCATTGAAATAAAAAAAAAATCTTTAACGTATTGTTAAATATCAAACTAGATATTAAAATATTAGCACTGGATGACTGGATAATCACCTTGTGTCTTTACACTTTTTATATTTTTAGAAAGTGTACTTCATCTTTTAATTTTTTAAAGGATTTTTCGTTTGTGTTTCAGCTCCATTCTCCAAATGACACGTTTATTCTGACAAGATATTAGCCAATATTTCGGTCTAAATAACTCGTGAAAACAACGAGGTCAATGACCTTGAAGCTCTACTGATTGATTTTGATTTCAGGAAGTAGTCGCTACAGACTTGTTTTTTGAAAATCTATTTTTATCCGTGGCGGCCATCTTGAATTTCCAGTTTCAGAGGAGTAGTGGCTACAAGTTTTCATTATATAACTCTATGTAAACAAAGATGGCCGCTGGCAGCCATGTTTAACGTCAAACCTAAACGATTTTCGACAAGGACCAACATCATGTCATACTGATCAGTCCCACAAAAAGTCCCATATCAATATCTCTTATAGTTTTGAAGAAGTAGTCGCTACAAACTTATTTATTTTAAATCTATTTTTAGCTGTGGCGGCCATCTTGAATTTCCGGCTGACCTGAAATTTTTCTAGGATCAACTAGACATCAAGAGCAACATTCCTGTGAAGTTTCATGAACATCCGTCAAGTAGTTTCAAAGGAGTAGTCGCTACAAGTTTTTACTATATAACTCTATGTAACCAAAGATGGCCACTGGCAGCCATATTTAACGTCGAATCAAAATAAGTTTCAACAAGGATCAACATCATGTCATGCTGATCATTTTAGAAAAAGTCCCATATCAATATCACTTATAGTTTTCAAGAAGTAGTCGCTACAAACTTATTTTTTAAAAATCTATTTTTAGCTGTGACGGCCATCTTGAAATTTTAATAGGATCAATTAGACATCAAGAGCAACATTCCTGTAAAGTTTCATGACAATCTGCCAAGGGGGCACTCCTCAGTTTCGCATGAATGTCCATGGTGTAAATCAGAAAGAAATCAACTAAGCATCTTTTAGGTCCATGGATGGTCTTTATAATAATTATGAAGCACATGTTTGATGTTTTTTTCAGTTTTGATTACTTCTAAGTTTATTTTGGTGTATTGGAATATGCATTCTTTGGGTTTTTTGGAGGCTATAAATAGAAAAATGTGAACCAATCAAAAACTTCCTAAAAGTAGTTAAAATGGCTGATTTTCACTGACGAGGAGATCAGCGTCGAATAACTTTTTAAAATGCCGGACTAGGTATGTAAAATTTAGCATTTCCTGATATGCAAGAGCATTATGAGTGCAGACATGACACTGATATGTGTAGGAATTTTTTTTATTTTTATTTATTGACATTTGAAATATTGCTAAAATTGCATTTTTATCATGTTTTAAGGGGTGGGGTAATCTTAAAGAAATGGGACTAAAGTTGTACAGAAAATGCTTTTTGATACTTTTATTTGGTATGGAAACATGGGTAATTTTATTGTCTTCTAAGAAATGTATGACACAATGATGATGTGATTTATTTTTGCTTAAGGATTCAGGCTAAGAGCTTGTCATTGGTTTGATCATTGAGAAATGTACATTAAACTGTGGAGTGCCCCCCAAGTAGTTTCAGATGAGTAGTCGCTACAAGTTTTTACTATATAACTCTATGTAAACAAAGATGGCCACTGGCAGCCATGTTTAACGTTGAATCAAAACGATTTTTGACAAGGATCAACATCATGTCATGTTGATCATTTTAGAAAAAGTCCCATATCAATATCACTTATAGTTTTCAAGAAGTAGTCGCTACAAACTTGTATTTTAAAACTCTATTTTCAGCTTTGGCGGCCATCTTGGATTTCACATCAACATGAATTTTTGCTAGGACCAACTAGACTTTATGGGCAACATTTCTGTAAAGTTTCATGAATATCCATCCAGTAGTTTCAGAGGAGTTGTCGCTACAAATAAAAGTTTACGGACAGACGGACAGACGGACGGACGACGGACGCCGCACCACGGCATAAGCTCTGCTGATCTCTGTTCAGTCGAGCTAAAAATGACTACACATGCATTCAGAGGGATTTTACCTCTGCCTGGATAAACTGTGGCCCTATTCTTGCCCAGGAACCATAAAGGAATTCACCAACACGAGAAATGTTATATTGCGTCAAACAGGAATAAACATGCCAGGCTCATCCTCCATTTACATCAAGATAAAATATGGAGAATGGGCCTAGAAGCTTCTAACATGCAGAGGTGCTGCAAATTCTTTAGTAGACACTCCATTTATGATGAAGCCTCGTTTCCACAGTTGCATATTTAATCTTTCATTCAGCAAAATTCCAAAAGGTCATAAAACCCATGAGGATACAAAACATACATATTTATATAAAAGGTTGACAGCAGATATACTAATCAAAATTTGCAAAGGATCACTTTTTTCTTCCATATAATTTTATTAGAAATTAATTCATAATAACGATATTAATTTCATTGATACTTCAACAATTCCACAATTAGAATCAAGTCATACATGTATACTGCCCTAAATAAATTCATGTAAATTAGAACTAATGCTATTTATTTTAACTAGAAATTTAGACAGCAAAATAGATCCTTAGCAGCCACTGTAGATCCTGCTAGAGGCAGAGGGGTAGGACCCACCTTACTGTGCATTTTTTTATCATACTCATTCAAGGCTTTCTTCACGACACTGCATATGCAAATGTGGAAACATGGCTCCATCGTAAATGGAGTGTCTACAAAAGAATTTGTAACTCTGCAGGTTCGAAGGTTCTAGGCCTATTCTCCATATTGTATCTTGATGTAAATGGAGGATGAGCCTGATGCCAGTTCATCCCTGTTCGGTGCCATATAACCTTTCTTGTGTTGGTGCACCGTAAAACACCAATTCAATTCAGAAGCAAACAGAGCTTGTTTAGATGATCTAATATATATGGAGAACCAAATTTATTAAACATGCTTACATAATTTTGAATGTTTGATTTAAAAGTTCCGTCGGTGTGTTCTTGGGCAAGACACTTTACCTTAGCCTCGTCCGTCGGATGGGGACGTAAACCGGGCGGTCCCGTGTATCGGTCTATCCTCCGAGCACGTTAAAGAACCATAGGAATCTATTCGATAATAAGAGTAGGGCAGGTTCCCGGATTCCTATGTATCCTTCCCCTCTCTCTGGGGCGGCTCTAAATAACCTATACTGTGTTGATGAGCCGTTAAACAACATTCAATTCAATTCAATTAAAAGTTGCAAAAGTCCATTAAGCACCCACAAGGCAATACAGTGTTGCTTAAATATTGTAAAAACAATGCCCGTCAAACAAATGAATTTCTTTAACACACACTAATTATGTTCGCAAACATTACACACTAAACAGTATTGAATATTTACTAATTAAAAGCAAGATTGTTTGACGGAATTCAATCAAAAAAAAGAGAAACTGCAGCCCAAACTAAAATTACACACGCAGTAATAATAGTGAGTCGACATCCCTCCCGACTGAGCTAAGCGGGCTATACATATTAAGCAACACATACTATGGTGAAAACCTAATGTGCTAATGGAAGTCACGTGATCGCAGAAAAGGTAAATCTTGTGGGTCCCACTTTATTTACAAATAATAATTTTAAAAACAAGAGGCCCAAGAGGGCCTGTGAACGCTCTACTGGCTGTTATACCATTGATGAATCGAGTCGTACTACATGGTGTCTAGAGTGTACACAAGGTTTTTCAAGTATTTGACCTAGTGACCTAGTTTTTGACCCCATGGGACCCATTTTCGAACTTTACCAAAATATAATTAAGACAACATTTCGACAAAGTTTCATCAAGATCGGGTCAGAAATATGGCCTCTAGAGTGTACTAGTGACCTAGTTTTTGACCCTGTGTGACCCTGTGTTACCCATTTTCAAACTTGACCAAGATATAATTAAGACAAACAATCTGACAAAGTTGCATCAAGCTGGGGTCAAAAATATGGCCTCTAGAGTGTACACAAGGTTTTTCCAATATTTGACCTAGTGACCTAGTTTTTTAACCCACATGACCCATTTTCGAACTTGACCGAGATTTCATTGAGACAAACAATTAAGATAAACATTCTGACAAAGTTGCATCAAGCTCGGGTCAAAAATATGGCCTCTAGAGTGTACACAAGGTTTTTCCAATATTTGACCTAATGACCTAGTTTTTAACTTCCTGTGACCCATTTTCGAACTTGATCAGGTTATAATTAAGATAAACAATTTGACAAAGTTTCATCAAGATTGGGTAACAAATATGACCTCTAGAGTGTACACAAGTTTTTTCAAGTATTTGACCTAGTGACCTAGTTTTTGACCCCACATGACCCATTTTTGAACTTGACCGTGATTTCATTGAGACAAACATTCTGACAAAGTTTCATCAAGATCAGGTCAAAAATATGGCCTCTAGAGTGTACACACGGTTTTTCCAAAGTTTGACCTAGTGACCTAGTTTTTAAAACCATGTGACCCATTTTTGAACTTGACCAAGATATAATTAAGACAAACATTTTGACAAAGTTTCATCAAGATTGGGTCAGAAATACGGCTTCTAGAGTGTACACAAGGTTTTTCAAGTATTTGACCTAGTGACCTAGTTTTTAACCGCATGTGACCCATTTTCAAACTTGACCAAGATATAATTAAGACAAACATTCTGACAAAGTTGCATCAAGCTCGGGTCAAAAATATGGCCTCTAGAGTGTACACAAGGTTTTTCCAATATTTGACCTAGTGACCAAGTTTTTGACCCCACATGACCCATTTTCGAACTTGACCGAAATTTCATTGAGACAAACATTCTGACAAAGTTTCATGATGATTGCATCAGAAATGTGGCCTCTAGTGTGTACACAAGCAAAAGTTAACGGACGGACGACGGACGACGGAAGACGGACAACACACCATCCCATAAGCTCTGCTGGCCCTTGGCCAGTAGAGCTAAAAACTACTTACGAATGTATTACATGTACTACAGACTTCTTAGAGTCTACGCTCATGTTTTCATGCATACATTTCACTGAATAAAAGTCAGACAGTCAGACAGTTATTCAATATCTGCTTACTTACGGTCAAGTTACGGACAGTGTCCCTTTAACAACAACCCACAAGAGATCCTATAATATTGGAACTTGGTACTTTATCTGTTTCAAAACGAACTTTGTCTGAAATATATACCATCTGAATTTACTATGTACTACTTTAGCCATTAAACATTCTAGTTTCTACGTAGTAGATATTCAATACTGGTAGGTGTGTGATGTTTATCAACGATATTATTTTGTGTTATATAAGCTAAAAGTTAAGGACAATGATCAAGATTTTTTAAACAAGAGATATAATTTGAATTGGTACGGCATGCAGCAATTCAATCCAAACTGGTGAAACAGGCATTATCTTTATTTAACCAAATACAGATAAATGGTGAAAAATCAGAAAACCATGTTTCCTTGATAGTTCAGTTGGTAGAGCGCTGGACCCATAAGCCTACCCGAACCCAGGTTCTCCAGCTTACACGGATAGCGCTCTACCAACTGAGCTATCGAGAACACACAATTGCCCATCAAATTTCAATCATGTACATGTAACGTCTCACAACACAGTTAATTTTACATTGCCCTACATATGTACAAGGACCACTGTAGAACTTCCTGAACTTTCTTAAAAATACTTTCTTTGTGAAACTTGACGTCTGTTGCTCGAATTATCCAGCAAAAAACACGGGGTTCACCGTTGAGCAATTTGCTTTTTTTAAATATCAATAGTTTGAAGAGACCCTCTTGAATTTGTCCATTTCACTTTCATGTGTATCACTACCCGGCATTAGACTCTCAAATTATCACTACCCGGTATTAGACTCTCAGATCTGGGCTCAGAAACATTCAGGCATATTCAAACCTATATGAAATCATGAACTTGACCCATACTTGTCACCTGCAACAAAAAAGAGAAACTATTTGCACATATTAAAAAATAAACAAGAACTGAAAAACACAGACCCTTTTTTCAAGCGCCAGAAAGTTCCTACCAGGACTGGCAACGGAAATAACTGTTTAGTGAGACCGAAGGAAAAAAGTTCCGTGACATGTGACGGAAATCTTTTCTGGCAAACTTACGTCAAAGCCCTACATGAAATGGCCTCGTTTGACCACATCGGGCGACTGTTTGTGAAATTATAGCGTAAAGTATGACAACGCCTGGATTAGACAAATTGAGATCTAGGCAATTCGCAAATGTATAGGATTGCATAGAGACGACAAAGGTGTATCTTTATATCTTTAATAACTCATTCTTTAGTAAAATAATTATCAGTATTGTTATTTCTATATTGAGCGTTATGTTTTCTTTACCTAAAATGTGTTTCATATTTAAAGTGTGTAAGTCACGATGAGTCAAGTCATAAACAAGTTTCAGCAGCTGATTCCGTCTAGTCAAGCCTAGTTAATTATAGTCTAGTCGAGTCAAACAATAGTCAAGCAGGACCTTGACCAGCCATTTATGGCGTAGGGATCCCTTAACTTTTGAAACAGACATCGCGATTTTAAATACATAATGATGAGAAAATAATCTCACAATCGCAAATTATTCGATAATCTCATACAATTATAAGAATCTCGGGGTTGCAGATTATAAAGTTAGTTTACTTCCGGTTTTGAATTTGCTTCCGTGTTTCAAACTAAAACGATTATGAATAAAGACAGCTATTTTATAACATTTAAATAAACGTATAACCGTTTTCTACTCTTTTTTTTCGAAAACGGTAACAAGCTGATGCAGTAAACAGGACAGACGTTAAGATATTGTAAGACATGTCAGCGTAAAAAGTTGATGTAAATCCCGATAGTCCTTATTTCAGATGCTTAAAAAACACACGACACTGCGTGTTTTCAAGTTGTTGTTTTTTTAAACGTTATTCACTTAAAAATAACTTAATTACTCTTGCTTTAAAAACTTCACCACATATATAATGATTATGAAGTGTTTACAAGATAAAAAAAAATCTGCAACAGCAAAGGAAACTATGTATAAACAGGAAACTATGTATAAACAATGTATAAAGTAGAGTGTATCATCTATTTCCAAAAAATAATTGTTCATACATGTACTACCTATGGCAGACTGATAGATATATTTAAAACAGGTTTTAAATGTACCAGGTGTATCGCCAAAAGCCGTATTTTACTTCAAAACATGAAAAACAAGAGGCCCAAGAGGGCCTGTGGACGCTCTACTGGCTCATGATAAAGTTTATGTATAAGGGGCCATAAGTATTTCAAAAATCATTCAACCAGAACATAGCAACGACAGGTGCAACTAGGCTTAGTACTGATCATCCTCGCCAAGATTCGCTGAAATCTGGCAAAGAGTTCAGAAGAGACTAATCTGGACAAAGTTTGTGTATTAAAACATTTAAAGGGTCACAACTCTGCCAAAAATCATTCAACCGAAATATGGCGATGATATGCACAACTAGGCTTTATACTGATCATCCTTGTCAAGTTTCGTCTGTATCCAGCCAGGGGTTCAGGAGAACTAGCCCAGAAAATAATTGTGGTATCAAAATCCTTTAAAGGGCCATAACTCTGCCAAATATCTGTAAACCAAAACGTGACGATGACATGCACAACTAGGCTTGGTGCTGATCATCCCTGCAAATTTTCATTGAAATCTGGCGAGGGGTTCAGGAGAAGTAGATCAGAACAAAGTTTGTGTATTAAATCTTTAAAGGGCCATAACTCCGCCAAAAATCATTCAACCGGAACACGGCGATGATTTGCACAACTAGACATAGAATTGATCATCCCTAAAAAGTTTCGTTTAATCCGGCCAGGGGTTCAAGAGAACTAGTCAGAACAAAGTTTGTGTATTAAAACCTTTAAAGGGCTAAAACTCCACCAAAATCATTCAACAGTAACACGGTGACTATGTACAACTAGGCTTGGTACTGATCATCCCTGCAAAGTTTCAATGAAATCCAGCCAAATGAAGGCCCTTTCGTCTTAATCAGGCCAAGATATAGCATATTTCAGAAAATCAAGGGCCATGACTCCGATGTAAATGGTCCAATCTGGATGTTTTTCAAACTTGTCCAAGCTTTCATTGATATTAACAATCTGGTAAAGTTTCTTAAAGATCAGACAAAAGATGAAGGCCTTATCGTCTTAACGAGGCAAAATATAGGATTTTTTACTAAATCAAGGACCATAACTCCACTGTTACTGGTCCGATCTGGCTGGTTTTCAAATTTGACCGAGCTGTCATTGATATTAACAATCTGGTAAAGTTTCATAAAGATCGCATGAAAAATGAAGGCCCTATCGTCTTAACGATGCAAAGTATAGCATTTTTAACTAAATCAAGGGCCATAACTCATCTGTTACTGGTCCGATCTGGCTGATTTTCGAAATTGCCTGAGCTGTCATTGATATAAACAATCAGGTAAAGTTTTGTAAAGATCAGATGAAAGATGAATGCCCTATCGAATTAACGAGGCAAAATATAGCAATTTCAAACTAAATCAAGGGCCATAACTCATCTGTTACTGGTCCAATCTGGCTGTTTTTCGAAATTGTCTGAGCTGTCATTGATATAAACAATCAGGTAAAATTTTATAAAGATCAGATGAAAGTTGAAGGCCCTATTGAATTAACGAGGCAAAATATAGCATTTTTAACTAAATCAAGGGCCATAACTCCGCTGTAACTGGTCCGATCTGGCTGATCTTCGAAATGTCCAAGCTTTCATTTATATAAACAATCTGGTAAAGTTTGGTAAAGATCGAATAAAAGATAAAGGCCCTATCGTCTTAACGAGGCAAAATATAGCATTTTTAACTAAATCAAGGGCCATAACTCCGCTGTTAATGGCCACGGCCTGCTAGTTTTCGAACTTGTCCTAGCTCTCAATTATATAAACAATCTGGTAAAGTTTGGTAAAGATTGGATGAAAGATGAAGGCCCTATCATCTTAATGAGGCCAAATATAGCAATTTTAACTAAATCAAGGGCGATAACTCCGCTGTTAATGGTCCGGTCTAGCTGGTTTTCAAACTTGTCCGAGCTTTCATTGATATTAACAATCTGTGCAAGTTTGGTAAAGATCAAATAATAAATGAAGGTGCTAGAGTGTTCACAAGGCTTAATATGGCATTTTTCAGCAAAACAAGGGCCTTAACTCCGTTGAAATTATTTCGATCTTGCCGGTTTTCGAACTTGTTCAAGCTTTCATTGATATAAAGACACTGGCAAATTAAAGTAAAGATCTGATTAATATTGAAGGCCCTAGAGTGTTCACAAGGCAGAAAATAGCATTTTTCAGAAAAAATAAGGGCCATAACTCCGGTGTTACTGATCTGATTTAGCTGGTTTTCGAACTTGTTTGAGCTTTCATTGATATTAACAATCTGTGGAAGTTTGGTAAAGATCAAATAATAAATGAAGGTGCTAGAGTGTTCACAAGGCAGGCCTTAACTCCGGTGTTACTGACACAATTCAGCCGATTTTCGAACTTTTCCAACCTATAATTGGTATTAACAATCTGTGCAAGTTTGGTAACGATCAAATAATAAATGAAGGTGCTAGAGCGTTCACAAGGCAGAAAACAGCAATTTTCAGAAAAATCAAGGGCCATAACTCCGGTGTTACTGATCCGATTTGGCTGGTTTTCGAACTTGTTCGAGCCTTCATTGATATTAACAATCTGTGCAAGTTTGGTAAAGATCAAATTATAAATGAAGGTGCTAGAGTGTTCACAAGGCTTTATATGGCATTTTTCAGCAAAACAAGGGCCATAACTCCGGTGAAATTATTCCGATCTGGCTGGTTTTCGAACTTGTCCAAGCTTTCATTGATATTAACAACCTGTTAAAGATTGGTAAAGATCGGATGAAAAATGAAGGCCCTATGGTGGTAACAAGACAAAAGTTAACGACGGACGACGGACGGACGGACGACGGACAACTCGTCATCCCATAAGCTCTGCTGGCCTTCGGCCAGTAGAGCTAACAAGAGGTCAATGACCTTGAAGCTCTACTGATTGATTTTGATTTCAGGAAGTAGTCGCTACAGACTTGTTTTTTGAAAATCTTTTTTTAACCGTGGCGGCCATCTTGAATTTCCGGCCGACCTGAAATTTTGCTAGGATCAATTAGACATTAAGAGCAACATTCCTGTGAAGTTTCATGAAAATCCGTCAAGTAGTTTCAGAGGAGTAGTCGCTACAAGTTTTCATTATATAACTCTATGTAAACAAAGATGGCCGCTGGTAGCCATGTTTAACGTCAAATCAAAACGATTTTCGACAAGGACCAACATCATGCCATACTGATCATTTTAGAAAAAGTCCCATATCAATATCTCTTATAGTTTTGAAGAAGTAGTCGCTACAAACTTATTTATTTTAAATCTATTTTTAGCTGTGGCGGCCATCTTGAATTTCCGGCCAACCTGAAATTTTTCTAGGATCAACTAGACATCAAGAGCAACATTTCTGTGAAGTTTCATGAACATCCGTCAAGTAGTTTCAGAGAAGTAGTCGCTACAAGTTTTTACTATATAACTCTATGTAACCAAAGATGGCCACTGGCAGCCATGTTTAACATCGAATCAAAATAATTTTCCACAAGGATCAACACCATGTCATGCTGATCATTTTAGAAAAAGTCCCATATCAATATCACTTATAGTTTTCAAGAAGTAGTCGCTACAAACTTATTTTTTAAAAATCTATTTTTAGCTGTGACGGCCATCTTGAATTTCTGGCAGATCTGAAATTTTGCTAGGATCAATTAGACATCAAGAGCAACATTCCTGTAAAGTTTCATGACAATCCGTCAAGTAGTTTCAGAGGAGTAGTCGCTACAAGTTTTTACTATATAACTCTATGTAAACAAAGATGGCCGCTGGCAGCCATGTTTAACGTTGAATCAAAACGATTTTTGACAAGGATCAACATCATGTCATGCTGATCATTTTAGAAAAAGTCCCATATCAATATCACTTATAGTTTTCAAGAAGTAGTCGCTACAAACTTGTATTTTAAAACTCTATTTTTAGCTTTGGCGGCCATCTTGGATTTCACATCAACATGAATTTTTGCTAGGATCAACTAGACTTTATGGGCAACATTTCTGTAAAGTTTCATGAATATCCATCCAGTAGTTTCAGAGGAGTTGTCGCTACAAATAAAAGTTTACGGACAGACAGACGGACAGACAGACGACGGACGCAGCACCACGGCATAAGCTCTGCTGATCTCTCATAAGTAGAGCTAAAAATCGACATGCAGGAGGGGAGCCCCATCCCTTACCCACCTCCACTCGCGCTAAATGCCACAACCCCTTAAAAATTCTTGGGAAGGCCCTGGTCAAGTCAAGTCAAGACCAAAGTGAAAACGTATCCATATACAATTTACTAAGTATATTGATAGTTAATTTCAATACAATATTATATTTTTACACATACGTGTAAAGTTCATTTCAAGCCTAAGTCAATTTCAAGTTCAAGTTCAAGTCAAGTATAAGTCAAGTCAAGTTTTTGTGAGTCAAATCATAAACAAGTTAAATGTAGCCTAGGGTTTGCTGTTGAATCAGTCAGATCATCTTAATCAAGTCTAGTCAAGTCAATAGTCAAACCAAGTCAAGTAAATTCAACACTGAGAATTTGTACTTTAATAATAATATATTGATCTGAAATTAACTAAATTCAGTACAATAGTCACAAAATTACAAAACAAAACGTGTTTACAAAATGTCAAGAAACGATAAGAGAAGACGAGCGTACTTGACAGACATTTTTGAAAAATATAAATTATTTTATGTAAAGTTTTAAATATTACATGAGGTTGTACATATGCAACCGACATTCTTGACACGTGACAAATAAATCTGACAAGTGACAAATAAATTATCTTACGCTAGCTTTTATTATGCAAGGCAGTATGCGACCGACATAGATCTACTGAACGAGTGAAAAATATATTTTACGTAAGGTTATTTTACACAAGGTTGTATGCTGATTGTGCTATGTGACCGACATTCTTGATGAGACGAATTTCAATTATTTTACGAATTGTTATTTCGCATAAGGTTGTATAAGGCCAAACAAAAAAATACCTGTTTTTCCGATGGCCCGACCGACCCTATTTTTAAGGGGCCGACCCTGAAACTTTTTATGAAGAAAAATATATATATTTTTAATTTGTTCTGAACAATGATTTATCACAATATATTGAGGTAACTGACATCACAGAGCAACTGTCAGCTGTATCATCAACTTGTATGGGGTTTATGAGATAAATACATGTAGAATCTCACAATATCTTGCTTTTTTTTTTTTTTTTGGAGAAAGATATTCTGAGATTCTACATGTATAAATTTATCTCATAAACCCAGCTGCATAAACCCCATACAATTTGATGATACAGCTGAAAGTTTCTCTGTGATGTCAATTTACCTCGATATATTGTGATAAATCATTGTTCAGAACAATTTTTTTTTTTTTTTTTTCATAAAAAGTTTTAGGGTCGGCCCCTTAAAAATAGGGTCGGTCGGGCCACCGGAAACACAGGTATTTTTTTTTTTGGGCTTAGGTAAAATGTAAGAATCTCATCTGTAGCCCCTTACCGTAGTCCTATATAAAGTTATAACTATTTTTTCTCTCCATTAAATGATTATCTGAACTGTAATATGAAACTCAATATCAATATTGAAATTTAAAAATGCAGATGTGATTCTTACTATTGCTACTGTTTCACCCAATGGCATTTTACAATATATACCACTGAAATATACATTAATTGTATGAAGAGTAAATAAGGATTGTTTCTTTTGCTGTGTATAATGAATTGTAATGAGTATGCAAGATGCAGTTTTAACATATTGAGAAATCAAAAGAATTCAGGACGTGTGTCCATTTTTTGGGACTAATCACTTTTGACAGGGTGACTAGTCCTGGACTAGTGGCTAAAAAAATTATTTGTACAGCCCTGACTGACATTTGACATTTTTGACAAAGTGACAAATAAATTACTGAACGTAAGGTTACTTTATCATTATGTGAGGCTGTATGCGACCGACATTATTGAAGAGTGAAAAATAATAGATTTAATTACGATTAGGCCTAAATTAAAAGATTGTTTGCAGTTTGCGACCGACCCACGGCAAATCCGCCAACCCTAACAATTTTTTCAAGTTTCACCCCACCCATAATGTGTTCATCACAAATATTGTTGGTTGTTTCAATTATTTTGGGAAGTTTCATAATGCTCTGATATATTGGACGCTTGGAAATAATCTCTGCAAATTAAAAGCGTCTACAAGACTGACCTTGTGAAGAAAATGTGAGGATGGTGTCTGCAAAAAGGACACTTGAAGAGAATATTGTAAAGTGTATATCTCTACAAATTAATAATGTTATTTTCGGGCAAGTCACTGTCTAATCCACTTGCCCAAACTAAATTTCTACTTGCTTGCCCCAGGCAAGTTTCGGGCAAGTGAAAATGTGAACATATTTTTCAAATATTTCTAATGATGATGTGCGAATATTCAATTTGTATGTTTTAGATGTTATATAAAAAGAGTGTAGATTGTATGCACTGGATTTGATGTTCATATCTAATAATCTTGTACCAAAAGATTTTGTCATTTGAAACATTAGCGTCTAGCACTGTTCAATAGTTACCAAGTCTGTTTCATGTGTCCATAAATGAACATTTGATCAATGTTCCGTTAATATTTAACTAAACCATTTTAAAAAAAAATCTATGGATAATACTAGTGAAGCACACGATACATGTATTTGCATGCCGCCGATGGGCATATATCCCTACCTACCGACCCACCACTAAAAGCCAAGAGTTGGAAACTGCAAACAAACAATTTTTTAATGGTGGCCGTAGTTATTACGAATCAATGCTGTACATTTGAAGTGGGCGGGGTATGATTCTAATGTGATACATGAATTGATTACAGCAACAGTACTTATAATTACCTCAAGCATGCAGTCTAGATACTGTCCAGGTCCCATGTATAGATTTCGGTGTGGTGTGGAGACATCTGTTTCTCTCTCAGTTTGTTGGATGTGGTTCCAAGCTCAGCTGGTCATATCTCAGACACAAACTATTATTACAAAGGCAGCTCACATGAAGGTTCCGAGGTAATCCGAGACACTCTTTACATAAATATATGTTGCCATGACATGATGTGTGCGGAAACGTTCAAATGAGTGTGTGTTGTTCCCAGTTGAATGGATTGTCTCCCATATTGAGAGTAACCACACTTCTTACGCATAACTCCATCCAAGGTGGTTCTTGTTGTAGAGTAAAGTCCGAATGTCTTGCACCATGTAGTCAATTTAACACTGTAAAATCATTAATCCACACTTGATGCCGTTTAACAATCCTCAAACTCACTTTTTCCATTATGAATACTGTTTTTTTCTTCAGAAAACACAAATCTGCATCAATCAGCTGCTCTTATAGAATGCATCTGCTGAACCGGATGAGGTTTGGTTTACGTCTCACAACACAGTTAATTTTACATTGCTCTACATGTACATATATGTACAAGCACCACTCTGGATCACTGTAGAACTTCCTGAATTTTCTTAAAAACACGGGGTTGACCAATTTGCTTTTTTAAATATCAATAGTTTGAAGAGACCCTCTTGAATGTCTTCATTTCACTTCATTTCACTTTCATTTTCAAAGGTATTAAGACTTTCAGATCTGGGCTCAGAAACATTCAGGCATATCCAAACCTGTATGAAATCATGAACTTTTCCCATTCTTGTCACCTGCAACAAAAAATAGAAACTATTTGCAATGTGTATTTCATCCATTATTTTCTATAAGGCCAAAAAAAAAAATGGTTGTTTCCGCTAACGGCTTCAAAAAAAAATAGGGTAGGTAGGCAAAACTTTTTATTTTTTTATTAAGAAATAAACAAGAACCGAAAAACACAGAATTTTTTTTTTAAGCGCCAGAAAGTTCCTACCGTGACTGGCAAGGGAAATATCTGTTTAGCGAGACCTGTAACTGGTTAGTGTAATACATATACATGTATGTATTATAATCTACCAATGATGCCAAAGTCTGGCAAGGGGTGTGGGATTTTACCAATTTCATGATACCAAAGTCTGCCAAAGATGTTGGTTTGTGAGTTACTAAATTCTGCAAACACCAACTCGATATTAATTTGCCCCTGAATCTTTGGAAATACAGTTCAGTCAAACTCAGTTATCTGGCCTTTAATCATGCTAACAAACGAGGCAGGGCACCAAAAATAACAGGTGGTGAAAACATTGTGCCTTTGGGACTTTAACTCTTTTTTTCGACAAAGCAGCCCAGGCCTGTCCATTTTGGGAGAAAACATGATTATTTCTCATTCTGACTTAAATCATGTAAAAATGGCAATACTAGGCTTTATTTATATTTTCTGTATTTCATCCATTATTTTCTATAAGGCCAAAAAAAAATGGTTTGTTTCCGCTAACGGCTTCAAAAAAAATAAATAGGGTAGGTACATGTAGGTATGCAAAACTTTCTTATTTTTTATTATTAATGACCTTATTTTTGCTAATAAAAACACTTTATGTAAGATAAAAAGTACTGGGGAAGGCATAAATACCTAGATAATAAATGATTATGGCACTTTTTCAATATTTGGTAATGTACACTGAAAACCCCAGAGGTTGTGATTTCAAATCTCACTGGAGGAATATTTTTTTATTTTTATTTTTTTATCTCCATAAGAAACCTTGGGTCATGGGTTCAACTTTTTAGTATTATTTATCATGTTTATGATTTAAATTATTTTTTTTGCAATAAAAAAAGTTAGGGTCAGCGGCTTATTAATAGGGTCGGTCGGGTTAGCGGAAACAAACACTTTTTTCTTTTATGCCTAATCACCGACTGCTAAGAACCGACTCAACAGACAAAAGCATGTCACAGAATTAATGCCTTTTCTCGAATTTTGAGGTACTGCTGTTATCTGATTGGGAAAATGTCTGCCACATGGAGGGCAAAAAAAATCAAGCTTCTGTTGAATAAGGTAAAAAGCCTTTGCCGTTCGCTTTAACAATCAAGGACATATGGTAGGCTATCATTTACGTTTGAAGTTTCTTTCTACCGATACTGCACACAATCAATTTCTGATTTTTACGGCAGCCTCGTTTTCCGAGGAAGGGTATTATGGGCTGTTTGAATCACTGATTAACATAGAAGTTCAGTGAGATCTTTAACGTGAACAGGTTATGGCTCTCCCTGCACACGGGACCAATGGCTTTACATCCCCTCCGAATGATGGCATATTTGACAGTACCTTGCCCGTGTAAGTTCCCGACATCTGCATTTTGAAAAACTTGAGACGTGACCCCATCGGGAATCAAACCCGGGACCTCTGGGTCAAGAGGCAAGTATGCTAACCACTCGGCCACCACAACTCCAATACCTGCACCAGATTACATCTTCGCCGCCTAATAGTGTCGCATACTTAACAATATCAGTGAAACTGTATAAAGTTACCATAACATGATGCTAGTCTAAGACTCTTAGCTACATGAAATTCGCAAAAAAAAAACTACCTTAATAATAAATGAACAAATTTACTTTCGATCCAGTAGGTTTGTCAACGTATTAATCCGCCCTTACCGAATGAGAAGGTTCGCTGCAAGGTTGCTGCAAGCTTGCAGCGAACAATTTTGTTCGCCAGAACATACACTCAGTACATTTGAAAACGCATATCTTTTTGCTGATGAAATTTATTATGATCCCATAAAGCTACAACAACAAAATTTTGTAGTATTGATATATATATCATCTTTATTTTATTCATTTGCCAAATTTCATCAATATCGTACAGAAAATTCATGTTTTTTTACTTATTCAAAGTTACCCACTTCATAACCCAAAGTCACTAAGTTAACCTCGAGCGTTTAACAATGCCTGGCACCTTCGTCGCATTGATGCAATTTTTGTGGCTATAGACCTTTGAGACGTGACCCCATAGCGCGGCGGATTTGTAACCGGAGGCCCCAGTTCAATCCTCCGTGGTGCCACTGAGTTCCGTCGGTGTGTTCTTGGGCAAGAAACTTTACCTTAGCCTCGTCCGTCGGATGGGAACGTAAACCGGGCGGTCTATCCTCCGAGCATGTTAAAGAACCATAGGAATCTATTCGATAATAAGAGTAGGGCACGGTTCCCGGATTCCTATGTATCCTTCCCCTCTCTCTGGGGCGGCTCTAAATAACCTATACTGTGTTGATGAGCCGTTAAACAACATTCAATTCCTCCACTCTTTAACTAACGCACAACGGAGATCAACACTATTTTGCGGTGGGTGAACACGCCCATACACGCGCCTTTTTAACATATCCCGGACATGCCAGGGCTGTCTTTTGGCTGTTTTTGGGGCCGTTATTCGGCCCCAGTCCCCCACCTGAAAAGTATCTTTTTTTCCCCCACCTCAGTGTCAAAATTCCCCCCTTGAAAAAACAACAACAAAAAAAAAAAAAAAAATAAACTGAAAGACAGAAGGCTAGAATTTTACGAGAACTAAGTGTTAATTGTGCTTGTGTTGAAGAAAGTAGAACAAAGTAAATGACATAACTGTCATTGGTACTTTTTGAACATAGTCTAACTCTTACAGCTAGTCAACATACATATTTTTCAAGTCTGTTTTGAACCCATTTATTGTTAAATGTATATTGGTTGGCATAAACAACAATAAAATGGTGTTATTGTATGCTGAAGTCCTTGCTTTATTTGTCTATTTAGTGTTATATATCTATTTAATCAGCATGATTTCATTTTATATTGATGATATCATAATGTGTTATGGATGTTTGAACTTTCATGCAAAATTCCCCCTTTTACTGAAATTGACGCGAAAATTCCCCCCTCTGAGGGACCCGGACCCATTCCCCCATGGTAGAAAGACAGCCCTGCATGCTCGATTGGCGACATATCCGGAGATAATGATGGCCAATCGAGCACATGAATATTGTTCTGGGCGAGATAATTGCGAGTGATACCTGCTGTACTTTGTGACTTTGGTTTATGAAATTGGTAACTTTGATATTTGAATACTACAAAATTTTGTTGTTGTAGCTTTATGGAATCATAATAAATTTCATCAGCAAAAAGATGTGCGTTTTAAAATGTACTGAGTGTATATTAATTTTTCGCCACTAGCGGTAATGTTGCCGCAAACACCATGGTAATCTTCGGTGAATTTGCCGCAAACTCGCCAAAAATCTATATATGTTTGCCAGAAGTTTGCGACAAACCTTTATTTATTTGGAACGTTCACCATAACATCACCACAAACTTACTTGCAGTTTTTTTTGTTCGCCACAACATCGCTACAAACTTTACCATTCTGATTAATTTTTTTATTGCACGCCGTAACATCATCACAAACTTTTCAGTTCAGATTTGCCGTTTCTTTATTCGCCACATCACGACAAACTTTTCCATTCTGATCTGCTGTATCTCTGTTCGCCAAAACATCATCGCAAAACTTAAACTTTATACAGAATTTTATTATTTCTGTGTTTTATGTCAAAGGACCACTTGAACGAGTCATTTTGCTAAGTATACATTTTTAGTGGAACCTTATTTCTTTCAGAATAAGCAAAATATTTATTATTGTGCTGCAAGAACATTTTTAAATACCAAACACCATGATAACTCCAACATTTAAACCTGAGAACAATTAAAATTGTATCCCAAGTGCAAAATGCAGTATAAATTTGCATTTATAACATGATGACAAGCCAATTTGATAGTTTAAGTCATTCTGAATTATCATATAGTAGCTATCTAAAAATTTAACAAATATAACAATTTATATCTACTTTGAAATTTAAGCACACATACTTTAAATAACATGTATTTAAAAGTAATTAATGACAAAGATAATTAATGCTAATATCAGAAAAATATAAGTGTGCAGTCGTGTGTGTGTGTGTGTGTAGTTCTAAGGTTTATATTACCTCCGCCAACAAACTCAATGTGCCTTAGGGCGCACCGAGATGGGTACAATAGAGTCTGGACTTTTAAAATGTATTTTTGAATTTTGAAGTTTACATAGGCCTTGCCAACAGGTCTGTTTAATGCCTAAATAAACATGTGCCAAAGACAGTGTACAGTCATGTAGAAACACCCAATTTATGATAGAGTGAAAAAGAAATGCTGGATCATAAAATTGCTCACTGGGTCAGTTAATTATTATTACCAGGTATTATTATTTCCTTTGATCTGAAGCAGTATCATGCAGTATCATGTAGAGGTTATACTATTAGAAACACATGACATTGTGTTCATGTAATTGTGGTCTTTTTGCATAAATATAGCCAGTTATCATGTAGCTGTACAGACAGGTGTGTTATGTGCACTATTTTTCAATGAAATTGTGTCAGTTTAAAACAATGGATTATGAATGAGTTTAGTTTGAGTGAATATTCTGAAGAGGATGTTCCACACCTGTATATTGTAAGTTTATATTAACTGTTTTATTTTTATATGTCGCAAAATAGGAAGTTTTTCATCTTCAAAACCCCTGACCTCCAGAGGTAAATGTGTATATTTACGTTTGTCACACTGTGTGTCTGTCTAAGGTCTGGTGCTTATTCTAAGATATCCAGAAATGCAGAAATGACGGTGCTCGACATCTCCATAAAAATGAGTAATGCAGAAATTAGTGCGCTCGGCATCTCTATGAAAATGGAAGTAATACAGAAATGACAGCGCTCGACATCTCGATGAAAATGGGCGTAATGCAGAAATGACAGCGCTCGACATCTCTATGAAAATGGGAGTATTGCAGAAATGACAGCGCTCGACATCACTATGAAAATGGGAGTAAGGCAGAAATGACAGCATTCAACAACTTTATGAAAATGAGAGCAATACAGAAATGGCAGCGCTCGACATCCCTATGAAAATGAGAGTAATGCAGGAATGACAGAGCTCGACATCTCTAAGAATATGGGAGTAATGCAGAAATGACAGCGGTCGACATCTCAATGAAATTGAGAGTAATGCAGAAATTACAGCACTCGACATCTCTATGAAAATAGGAGTAATGCAGAAATTACAGTGCTCGACATCTCCATTAAATTGAGAGTAATGCAGAAATGACAGCGCTTGACATCTCTATGAAAATTGGAGTAATGCAGAAATTACAGTGCTCGATATCTCCATGAAACTGGGAGTAATGCAGAAATTACAGCACTCGACATCTCTATGAAAATAGGAGTAATGCAGAAATGGCAGCGCTCGACATCTCTATGAAAATGAGAGTAATGCAGGAATGACAGAGCTCGAGATCTCTAAGAAAATGGGAGTAATGCAGGAATGACAGAGCTCGACATCTCTAAGAATATTGGAGTATTGCAGAAATGACAGCGCTCGACATCACTATGAAAATGGGAGTAAGGCAGAAATGACAGCATTCGACAACTTTATGAAAATGAGAGCAATACAGATATGGCAGCGCTCGACATCCCTATGAAAATGAGAGTAATGCAGGAATGACAGAGCTCGACATCTCTAAGAATATGGGAGTAATGCAGAAATGACAGCGGTCGACATCTCAATGAAATTGAGAGTAATGCAGAAATTACAGCACATGACATCTCTATGAAAATAGGAGAATGCAGAAATTACAGTGCTCGACATCTCCATTAAATTGAGAGTAATGCAGAAATGACAGCGCTTGACATCTCTATGAAAATAGGAGTAATGCAGAAATTACAGTGCTCGATATCTCCATGAAACTGGGAGTAATGCAGAAATTACAGCACTCGACATCTCTATGAAAATAGGAGTAATGCAGAAATGGCAGCGCTCGACATCTCTATGAAAATGAGAGTAATGCAGGAATGACAGAGCTCGACACCTCTAAGAAAATGGGAGTAATGCAGGAATGACAGAGCTCGACATCTCTAAGAAAATTGGAGTAATGCAGAAATGACAGCGCTCGACATTTCCATGAAATTGAGAGTAATGCAGAAATGACAGCGCTCGACATTTCCATGAAAATGGGAGTAATGAGAGTGTTCGACATCTCCATGAAAATGAGAGTAATGCAGAAATGACAGCGCTTGACATCTCCATAAAAATGGGAGTAATGTGGAAAAAGACAACATTTGACATTCCCATGTAAATTAGAGTAATATTTGAATGAAAGTTAGTTGACATTTCCATGAAAATGAGCATTTGCATTTTACACATGTCTGGATGTAATTTATTATTGTTTGGCTTTGTCAACTTTGTAAGTTACGGATTAGGATAAATTTGTATTCCAGAATTTTAATTTACAGTATGAATTCTGCATAGTATTTTTATTTTTTTTAAACGGTGCACCATTGTTCTATTTTATAATTTCAGTCCTTTATTTATTTTGAAAAAGTTTGCCGCGCTGTTTTGGCGAACATTGCCGCAACTTTGCAGCAAACATCAGCACAAGCATCGCCAGATAGCTACAACATTGCAGAGAAACATTTTAAGCAAATGACGTTTGCTGCAAAGTTGCCACACACTTCTACTAGATGTAAATGAGTTCTGCGGCAAAGTTGTAGCAAACATTGCCAAAACATCACCAGAAAATTACAGCTAAAAGTGTTATGCAAATGAAATTTGCTGCAAAGTTGCGGTACACTTTTACCATGCAAATGAGGTCTGCGGCAAAGTAACGCTGAACATCGCCAGAAGCTCATTTGCATATTTATTCGCTGCAACTTTGCCGCAGACCTCATTTGTATGGTAAATTGTGCCGCAGCAAATATCCGCCAGAAGCCTATATTTTTGATAAGGGCGAGCCTTCTCTGACCCTAAAAGCCCCCTTTTCTTCTTTTGTAGCTTTTCATAGCAGGATGGAATATCAAAATCGTAAAGAGGGCTGGTAAGGTCAGAGAAGGCTCGGATTATCAACGTATGAGCTCCATTTTATTACTTTTATGAGGGCTGTGCAAAATAGAACCGGTGGTGAAAATATTGTACCCCAACCGGGAATTTATCTGAGGGTCTCCAGCTTGCAGGGTCAGCCCCAGCTGTAGTCCTTTTCACCTGAGCGTAGGACCATCAACCGATTTACAATTTTAAATGTAAAATACTGCAGTTGTTAACATTTTGGAAGATGATCGCGGTCTCATCACATTTAGGAACTGGGTGGGTAGCTGGGGTGGGGTGATCTGAAGAAACGCTCTACCGGGAGAAAAAAACAACATGGGGGAAGGGTGTTGCGGGCAAGAGGCAGCAAAATTCCGGCCTTGTAAGTTATAGCACAGGAATTCGATTTTGTATGTTGTGTAGGAATAAAATGATGAAAAAAATAAAAATATGTACCCCACCCATCGTTTTATTATACCCTATATCTGAGAGTTTAAAATATGTGTTGTCGTGATTTTTATTCATACACAACATATAATTTCGAATTCCTGTGGTTATAGGATACTGTACGGATATATCCGCTGGAACTCTCTAAGAGGGATGAAGGGAACATAATATTTGGCTACCTTGGTTAAGTTCGTGATCAATGTCGATGTCCGCTCGAATAATTAAATTATCTTGCAACCCGGTCGTGGAATTTCGACCACTGCAGAAAATGAATTCTCGCTCCATCCTGGCGAATCTCTGTCACATGCGCTCTCTCCCAGGCCCGGCGCGCCGTCAATGGCTTAAACAATTTGATCTATTGAGAACGTTCCGGCTAATTAATTAATTAATTTAGCTATACGCGAAGGAGTCTGGATTGAAAATAATAAAATGGCGCGCGAATGCGTCGTGTTTACTTCGTGTATAAATACGCGTTGCAGAATCTATGTTATTATTTGTAGTTAATAAAATATTTACATATTTTCTTTTTAATATCAATAAAAGATAAGTTTAAAATACGTCTTTAACAAATATTATATTTATTAATTATAAGTATAATATCGAATAAGTATGATTAGTGAAGATCTATTTCTTATGTGTATGTTGTACGGCTTTGAATATATGTTATGACGTCACAAAGAAGGCGGAGCTTACAAATTCGCACCGATGCTGCGTTCGTACCAACTGATATTTTATCGATTAAACACATTTTAAGTATAAAAAAAAGAAGAAACGTTTCATTATAGATTTGATAACAATTATATTGCGATAAAAACACAAAATGAAGCAATTTGAGCTAGATTTGACCGACTATAGTGATGACCCCAAGGTACCCCATTTCGCCATATTGGCAAAGATGCGACCTTGGGGTCTTAAAGATAAGACCGTGTCCACGTAATGATATCCTACATGTTTTAGGTGCCCCCCATGTCAGTTTGAGTGTTGAAATTTAAAAGTAACTATTAAAGAGAATGACACAATAAGATTGAATATTAATGTGACAAAATTCTTTTTCTATGATTAGTTTTAATAACTGGCACTGACAGAACACAATTCGAGGTCTGTTGGACCATGATCGTTTGTGTGGATGTTGTGTGATAACTCTGCAAATTTAAACAAGGGTAAATGATCAGTGTTTTTACTGTGGATCATTTTGAATTAAACCTTTGTTGGTGATAATTAGAATTACATAATATTGGTTCCAAGGTTGAAGTGATTTGGCAGAGGATGGATGTGACCTTAACCATTGAGGTACAGACCTGATTCTAATGCGTGACACACCTTCTTATAGATGAACATGTTTGGGTTGTTTTATTAAAATCCCTTAGAATAAGAAGTTTATTAGTTATGGCTGAGACAGAATCCCTAGTTGATCCAATACACTTACCGCTGGACTATTGCACCAGTCAGTAGTACACTAACCGCTGGACTATTGCACCTGTCAGTAGTACACTAACCGCTGGACTATTGCACCAGTCAGTAATACACTAACCGCTGGACTGTTGTACCTGTCAGTAGTATACTAACCGCTGGACTATTGCACCTGTCAGTAGTATACTAACCGCTGGACTATTGCACCAGTCAGTAGTACACTAACCGCTGGACTATTGCACCAGTCAGTAGTACACTAACCGCTGGACTATTGCACCAGTCAGTAGTACACTAACCGCTGGACTATTGCACCTGTCAGTAGTATACTAACCGCTGGACTATTGCACCAGTCAGTAGTACACTAACCGTTGGACTATTGCACCTGTCAGTAGTATACTAACCGCTGGACTATTGCACCAGTCAGTAGTACACTAACCGCTGGACAATTGCACCAGTCAGTAGTACACTAACCGCTGGACTATTGCACCTGTCAGTAGTACACTAACCGTTGGACTATTGCACCTGTCAGTAGTATACTAACCGCTGGACTATTGCACCAGTCAGTAGTACACTAACCGCTGGACTATTGCACCAGTCAGTAGTACACTAACCGCTGGACTATTGCACCAGTCAGTAGTACACTAACCGCTGGACTATTGCACCAGTCAGTAGTACACCAACCGCTGGACTATTGCACCTGTCAGTAGTAAACTAACCGCTGGACTATTGCACCTGTCAGTAGTATACTAACCGCTGGACTATTGCACCTGTCAGTAGTATACTAACCGCTGACTATTGCACCAGTCAGTAGTACACTAACCGCTGGACTATTGCACCAGCCAGTAGTACACTAACCGCTGGACTATTGCACCAGTCAGTAGTACACATTTACCGCTGGACTATTGCACCAGTCAGTAGTATACTAACCGCTGGACTATTGCACCTGTCAGTAGTATACTAACCGCTGGACTATTGCACCAGTCAGTAGTACACTAACCGCTGGACTATTGCACCAGTCAGTAGTACACTAACCGCTGGACTATTGCACCAGTCAGTAGTACACTAACCGCTAGACTATTGCACCAGCCAGTAGTACACTAACCGCTGGACTATTGCACCAGTCAGTAGTACACTAACCGCTGGACCATTGCACCAGTCAGTAGTACACTAACCGCTGGACTATTGCACCAGTCAGTAGTACACTAACCGATGGACTATTGCACCAGTCAGTAGTACACTAACCGCTGGACTATTGCACCAGCCAGTAGTACACTAACCGCTGGACTATTGCACCAGCCAGTAGTACACTAACTGCTGGACTATTGCACCAGCCAGTAGTACACTAACCGCTGGACTATTGCACCAGTCAGTAGTACACTAACTGCTGGACTATTGCACCAGCCAGTAGTACACTAACCGCTGGACTATTGCACCTGTCAGAAGTACACTAACCGTTGGACTATTGCACCTGTCAGTAGTATACTAACCGCTGGACTATTGCACCAGTCAGTAGTACACTAACCGCTGGACTATTGCACCTGTCAGTAGTACACTAACCGCTGGACTATTGCACCAGTCAGTAGTACACTAACCGCTGGACTATTGCACCAGTCAGCAGGCAGAAAGTCCTTATTACCTTTCAACAATCAAATATATTGTATATTATCCATAAGTAATTATCATATACCTGATTCTTGTTTTTGCCTCCAAACCTTTCCTGTAGGCATGTTAGTTTTAAAGTATTCAATCGCCGAGTTGTTACAATTCAGAGAATTGCTTCATACACAGTCCTTCAGAGAATTGCTTCATACACAGTCCTGGGAAACTCTACAATGACAAATAAACAGAATTAAAAAAACTGTAATTCTCTCATCAAAAAAACTAGGTTTATAATTCTGCTTAAAAAATACAAGACACATATTTAATCAACCTTCTATCGCTGAATGATAAACAAATCAGAGAAAAGTTGCCTTTTATATTGAGAATGCAAATAGAAATGAAATTAAACATGTAATAAATGAAATCATCACTGAAACACAGAAGTTTCAGATCTTTGAAACTGCTCTACTGTTTGATCTACTTGCAGAAACTGAATTGTCCGTTACAAATCACCTGTATTCTTATGGAAAATTTCACCAAGACAATTAAAGGTGAATGGCCACCCTTTTTGTAGTATTATCAATTAACAACTTTAACTCGTAAACATCATATGAACATTTCTTGATAGTCCTAGAGAAAAATACAAATTTAAAACCGCTACTTAGTTGTATGTAAAAATTAGTATTATTTGCATGACGTAGATACTACTTTTACCACTGCGTGGGTGCATGGGAAAATGAGGTTAATCTGAATTGTATAGCTGCACAACTATTGCCAGATAATTGCTAAATACATTTACCTGTGGATTAATTTACCTGTTCAAAGTTTTCTACATCATTAAATAAAATCTTATTCTCGCTTTTCACAGATATTGTAATGTGTGAATTGTAAATATCTATTGTTGTGTATTGATTTCGATTTAAGTAAACCTAAACATGTTCATGAAACAAAACATGGCCGGAAAACTTTAATGGCTATGGAGCCAATGCAGTCATTAACGAATTCTTCTTTTCAAGAAGAATTCTGTTATAGCAAATGGTCTACCCAATCCATAGGACTGACTATTTCTACTTCCGGTTTCCTCCGCTCTAGAAAAATATAGTCCATTATTTCTTTCAAAATATTTTTTCAAATTCAATCACCTTACAGTCTGCTTTAGGACTGTTTCAGTGTTAAATAATGTTTATTTATTTCAAAATGTGGATTTATAAGGAAGATATCATTTATTCCGCCACCTGTGACATCACAGTAAACAAACCTTGAACTTACATAAGAAATCCGCCACTTTGGTTTTGAACTGACGAGAATTTTAAAGGAGTTGCAGATGCTAAACATGGATTTTACTGTTAACATGTAGCTCAAAAAGATTCTTGTGACAGAAAAAGGGATTAAATTAGTTGATATGAACAAGAAATATACGACACAAAAAGGCTTATATCTCAGAAACAGAGTTTTAAATGTGGAAAATTTGATGAATATTTTTCGGATTATACTAAGTGTTCGGATAACATTTACAGTAACCAATGACGACGTGACCAGAAAGAACGCAATATTATTAAAGTAAGTTACTTTCACTTTCGGGCATTATGATCATTGGGATTGGATAACATTTACAGTCAACCAATGACGACGTGACCAGAAAGAACGCAATATTATGTAAGTAAGTTACTTTCACTTTCGGGCATTATGATCATTGGGATTGGATAACATTTACAGTCAACCAATGACGACGTGACCAGAAAGAACGCAATATTATGTAAGTAAGTTACTTTCACTTTCGGGCATTATGATCATTGGGATTGGATAACATTTACAGTCAACCAATGACGACGTGACCAGAAAGAACGCAATATTATGTAAGTAAGTTACTTTCACTTTCGGGCATTATGATCATTGGGATTGGATAACATTTACAGTAACCAATGACGACGTGACCAGAAAGAACGCAATATTATGTAAGTAAGTTACTTTCACTTTCGGGCATTATGATCATTGGGATTAGGCAACTGACATTTCATACCCCCAAAAAAAATCTCTACTGGAGTTAATCTGAGCCTTCTTTGACCGGTTCAAAGCCTTTTTTATGTTTTGATATTACATCTGGCTTTGTACGAAAAAGTTGATATCAAATAAAGAAGAAAATAAGAAAATAAAGAAGCTTTTTTTAAGTCAGAGGGCTCGGATTATGCGGGAGTGTTTAAAAACCCGGGATGTGACCCAGGACCTCTGAAGCGGTAACTTCAATATTAATGTGTTGTTGATTTTTAAAGAAATAACACTTGCTCATTTTTTTTCAATTTTATTCTGAACATTGCCAAATTTATGGTATGAATTCAGAGCACAAGTTATGAACAATTGTAAAACAGTAAAATTACTTCATATTTCATTGACAAGAAACGTACATATACTGTCAATGTAAATAAATTAAACAATTGAAAACATGTATTTCAAAAGAACGCATTTTTAAAATAGAAAAAATGTCGATACAAAGGCACTTTTTTCTGACACACGTAATTCCAGTTGTAATATACCGTATGTTTGTTATGTTACGTTGCATAAAGTTTAGTTCTAATATCCTGTAAAACAGGTTTTGATTGTACCAGCTCTACACATCACTGTTTCACCTCGGACATTTTGCGTGAAAAGTGTGTTGTTGTTTTTTATGTTTTGTAGTTTCAACTGTCTGTAGTTTCATTGGCTCAATAGCAATATTAATCACTTCAAACACTCCGGAACGTTTCACAATGTTGTACTATACAGAGAAAAATATCAATATACGATACTAATTGAAACAAGAGGGCCAAGATGGCCCTAAATCGATCACCTGAGTACTGGCCCATTATCAAACTTCTTAGAAATCTTATAGTCATTTACAATCTATGCAAGTTTGGTTAAGATTGTTCAAAAAATGTAGCCTCTGTTGTGTTAACAACATTGATATAAAGACACGGACAAAGTTTGGTAAAGACCAAATACAAAATTAAGATGCTAGATAAAATACATGAGAGCTGCGTACCTTGTGGTTTCAGAGAAGAAGATTTTTTAAGTGTTTCCCTATACAAGTCTATGTAAAACATGTGACCCCTAGGGCCAAATGTGACCCAAGGATCACCATTTGAACACACTTGGTAAAGGACCATAAACTCATAGTAAATGCAAAATATTAAACCTCTAACTCTTGTAGTTTAAGAAAGGAAGATTTTTTAAATATTTTACTATATAAATCTTTGTAGAACTGTGCCGCCCGGGACGGGGCCAAATTTGACCCCAGGGTCACCATTTGAACAAACTTGGTAGAATGAATGAATGAATGAATAAATAGTGTTTTACGGCATGTCGACACATAAATAGGTCATATTGTGCGCAAAAATTGATGACATCAAAGATGAAGAAATGAAGTAGTAATTAAACAAGAGGGCCAGGATGGCCCTAGATCGCTCACCTTGTAATCATGCAATAAGTCTGCTGTGTCTAGTCTGGCATGGGTATTGTTTAATTTGTTCCACTTTCTTCTGTGAATAAGATTTCATCATAATGGGTGCGGGGTTTATATCAACATTCTAAACAAATTTGGTAATAATATAGCATTTTTAACAAATTCAAGGGCCATAACTCTGCTGTTACTGGTTCGACCTGGCTGGTTTTCGAATTTGTCCGAGCTTTCATTGACGTGAACAATCTGCTAAAGTTTGGTAAAGATCGGATGAAAAATGAAGGCCCTATCGTCTTAACGAGGCAAAATATAGCATTTTTAACTAATTCAAGGGCCATAACTCCGCTGTAACTGGTCCAATCTGGCTGGTTTTCGAACTTGTCCGAGCTTTCATTGATATCAACAATCAAAGTTTGCTAAAGATCGGATGAAAAATGAAGGCCCTATCGTGTATTTAAAACAAGGTAAAAGTTAACGACGACGAAGGACGGACGGACGAAGGGAGATCCCAATAGATCACCTGTGAGCCTTCGGCAGAGGTGATTTAAAAAAAAAAAGATATATACATACAGAATTTGGTTTTAAACCTATGTTCAACATAGATTCTTCAGTGAATTTGGGAATGATAATTTTCCTTGTTTTCACGCATTGGTTGTCGAAACATTAAACATTATTTACACATGCATAAAATCACGAAAATTAAATAATTCTACATGAATTTTAATCATATTTTCATGAGAAAAAGGTTTTTTTAATTTACGCAATAGTTTTAATATTGCCACGCAACATCAAGGTGATTCCTGGAACACATGATGGTTGGTTAAAAAAAACGCGTTAGATACACATGTTTTTTCAAAGTATTTTTGTATTGTTTTATCATAAAATGGAAATAGAATCATTTTAGAACCAGCCAAATCGGTTCAGTAACATCCGAGTTATGGCCCTTTTTTTCGGAAAAATGCCATTTTCTGCCTTGTGAACATTTGTGGGGCCTTTTTAACAGAGTACGTTTGATCATAGGTGACAAGCATATAATTGTTGAA
This sequence comes from Cyrtodaria siliqua, assembly GCA_037043455.1. Classification (NCBI taxonomy): domain Eukaryota; kingdom Metazoa; phylum Mollusca; class Bivalvia; order Adapedonta; family Hiatellidae; genus Cyrtodaria; species Cyrtodaria siliqua. Next base: position 20,196 of record JAWPHD010005751.1, on the reverse strand, counting down.
AGTCATTTTGTTTTTGTATTAAAAGAACGAAGTGCCTGGCGTGGAAAATTAACGATACTGTGTTTTCAATGGTTACATCAAAATACCCATTATATTAAAAGATTTACAGTGTACAAATTCAAGTTGCATTCTCAAACTTCCTGAGGTGTAGTGGAAACACACATATCATTTAATGGTATGAGACCTTGGTTCGAATCCAGGCAGGTAGAAAATTACATGGAATTTTATTTGCTTGCACATTGTAAATTTTGTCGATCGTAAAAAACACACAAAAGACACTGAAATTAACAATATCTTTTAGAAAAAAAGAGTTAATTCCTTTTCTCCATAGAACCATACATGTATGCATTTGTTCATTTGTTTGGGTACCCAGCTATTTATCGACAGAATAAAATCTATTGACCTCGGGTTTTTGTGTTTGTTCAGCCATGATACACGCTGCATTATTGCATATATGTACAAGAGGGCCAACATGGCCCTATATCGATCACCTGAGTAATTGTCCATTATCCAACTTCTTTGAAATCTTATGATCATATACAATCTGTACAAGTTTGGTTAAGATTGTGCAAGAAATGTGGCCTCTGTTGTTTACCAACATTTATATAAAGACACTGACAAAGTTTGGTAAAGATCAAAGACAAAATGAAGGTGCTAGAGTGTAACCTCAGGGTCACCATTTGAACAAACTTGGTAGAGGATCATAAGCTTACAGAAAATGCAAAATATTGAACATCTGGCTCAAGCAGTTTCAGAGAAGAAGATTTTTTAAGTTTTTCCCTATACAAGTCTATGTAAAACTGTGACCCCCGGGGCGGGGCCAGATATGACACAAGGGTCACCATTTGAACAAACTTGGTAGAGGATAATAAGCTTATAGAAAATGCAAAATATTGAACAAGTAGCTCAAGCAGTTTCAGAGAAGAACATTTTTTAAAGTTTTTCCCTATACAAGTCCATATAAAACATTTGACCCCTGGGGTGGGGCCAAATGTAACCCTAGCATCACCATTTGATCAAACTTGATAGAGAGAGAGGACTATTAGCTTATAGCAAATGCAAAATATTGAACATCTGGCTCAAGCAGTTTCAGAGAAGAAGATTTTTAAGTTTTCCCTATACAAGTCTATGTAAAACATGTGACCCCTAGGGCGGGGCCAAATGTAACCCCAGGGTCACCATTAGAACAAACTTGGTAAAGGACCATAATATTATAGTAAATGCAAAATACTAAACCTCGGGCTCTTGTAGTTTCAGAGAAGAAGATTTTTTAAGTTTTCCCCTATACAAGTCTATGTAAAACTGTGACACCCGGGGCGGGGCCAAATGTGACCCCAGGGTCACCATTTGAACAAACTTGGTAAAGGACTATAATCTTATAGTAAATGCAAAATATTAAACCTCTGGCTGTTGTAGTTTCAGAGGAGAAGATTTTTTTTGTTTTTCCTATATAAGTCTATGTAAAACTGTGACCCCCGGGGCGGGGCTAAATTTGACACCAGGGTCACCATTTGAACAAACTTGGTAAAGGACCATAAGCTTATAGCAAATGCAAAATATTAAACCTCTGGCTCTTGCAGTTTCAGAGATGAAGATTTTTTAAGTTTTTCCATATACATGTCTATGTAAAACATGTGACCCTTGGGGCGGTGTCAAATGTGACCCGAGGGTCACCATTTGAACAAACTTGGTAAAGGACCATAAGCTTATAGTAAATGCAAAATATCAAACCTCTGGCTCTTGTAGTTTCAGAGAAGAAGATTTTTATTTATTTTTTCCTATATAAGTCTATGTAAAACTGTGACCCCCGGGGCAGGGACAAATTTGACCCCAGGGTCACTATTTGAACAATTTAAGTAGAGGACCATAAGCAGATGCTACCTGTAATACATGAGAGCTCTGTGCCTTGTGGTTTCAGAGAAGAAGATTTTTTAAAGTTTTTTCCTATATGTCTATATGAAAAACATGCAAAATCTCAATATACCAACTTTGGACCCCCGGGGCAGATTCAATTTTGACCCCGGGGATTTCATTTGAACAAACTTGATAGTCTAGGCGTTGGCGATCATTTTAAAAGAAAAACTGTTGAAATCTGTCTGGTGGTTCTGGAGAAGAAGATTTTTTAAGGTTTCGACCATATATGGTAATGGTGGCCATCTTGGATGTCGCTCTGACCTAATTTTAACAAATTTAAAAAACATTCATCTAAGGATCATCCATGTGAAATTTGGTCAAAATTAGCCAAGCTGTTTCTGAGGAGAAGTTGTTTGAAGAAAAGTTAACGACGGACGACGACGACGGACGACGGACGAAGAGTGATCCCAATAGATCACCTTGAGCCTTCGGCTCAGGTGATCTAATAATATATAAGAAGAGAGTGAACAAATCGTAAATCATGCACATTGTCTCCCACATTTACTCAGACATTGTGCTTGATTTACAATTTTTATATTTTATATTTACACAGTGTATAAGCAATAGTACAGGGTGTATGTTGACAAACCTGCAGTAATGTTGTATTAGCTAATATTCTAATTTTGTAGGCAACTTATCCAACATATAAGCACCCAAAACAAAAACCTGTCCAGACATCATGCTTCCATTTTCTTCGGACAGCAAAATTATTTTCATAAACAATTAATACATGCTAGAGAATTTGTTACCAGTACTTGCATGACTTCGATTTTTATTAGGAAAACGAAGTATACAATGAAGTATTGTAAGTTCAATGAAAATCTAATGATCCTATATTTTATCATTCTTGCAAACAAATCATAATTAGGATATTTTAGGAACATAAAAGCAAGTCTAGTATAACTTTTAATTCTGTAGAATTGAAGTACGGTGTTAACAGTATTGTTGTCTGTTTTTTCCAAACTTGCATAATGTATATTTATTTTCGTTTTTAAGGTACACACGGCAGTCTCATTTTTTTAAGCTTGGGTGTCCCATTAGTTTTTCTACATAACTTGCCCTTGTTCAATCATAAGTAATTTTTTTTGCATCTTACAAACTGTCGATTTTATTGCACCAGTAATATATTTAAACCTAATAATATATTTAAACCTTAAAGAATAAGAAGAAAACTAAAAACTCGAGTTTTTATTTAATAATATTTTTATTTAATTATATATATATTTTAATTATATGCAAGTAAGTTTAGTCAAAATGAGACTGGATTAAAACAAGAGGCTCAAGAGGGCCTGTGGACGCTCTACTGGCTAATATGGCTCTTATAAAATCAATGAAGCGGGGACTATCGTCTTAAAGAGGCAAATTATAACATTTTTAACTAAATCAAGAGCCATACCTCCGCCATTACTGGTCCGATCTGGCTGTTTTTCAAACTTGGCAAGTAGAGGTAATAAAAACAACAAGAGGTCAATGACCTTGAAGCTCTACTGATTGATTTTGATTTCAGGAAGTAGTCGCTACAGACTTGTTTTTTGAAAAAAATATTTTTAGCCGTGGCGGCCATCTTGAATTTCCGGCCGACCTGAAATTTTGCTAGGATCAATTAGACATCAAGAGCAACATTCCTGTGAAGTTTCATGAAAATCCGTCAAGTCGTTTCACAGGAATAGTCGCTACAAGTTTTCATTATATAACTATGTAAACGTAGATGGCCGCTGACAGCCATGTTTAACGTCGAATCAAAATAATGTTTGACTCTGATAACCATCATGTCATGCTGATCATTTTACAAAAAGTCCCATATCAATATCACTTATAGTTTTCAAGACGTAGTCGCTACAAACTTCTTTTTTAAAAAATCTAATTTTAGCTGTGGCGGCCATCTTGAATTTCTGGCCGATCTGAAATTTTGCTAGGATCAATTAAACATTAAGAGCAACATTCCTGTAAAGTTTCATGAAAATCTGCCAAGTAGTTTCAAAGGATTAGTCGCTACAAGTTTTTACTATATAACTGTATGTAAACAAAGATGGCCGCTGGCAGCCATGTTTAACGTTGAATCAAAACAATTTTTGACAAGGACCAACATCATGTCATGCTGATCATTTTACAAAAAGTCCAATATCAATATCACTTATAGTTTTCAAGTAGTAGTCGCTACAAACTTGTATTTTGAAAATCTATTTTTAGCCATGGCAGCCATCTTGAATTTCCGGGCGACCTGAAATTTTGCTAGGATCAATAAGACATCAAGAGCAACATTCCTGTGAAGTTTCATGAAAATCCGTCATGTAGTTTCAAAGGAGTAGTCGCTACAAGTTTTCATCATATAACTCTATGTAAACAAAGATGGCCACTGATAGCCATGTTTAACGTCAAATCAAAATAATGTTTGACTCTGATAACCATCATGTCATGCTGATCATTTTCCAAAAAGTCCCATATCAATATCACTTATAGTTTTCAAGACGTAGTCGCTACAAACTTCTTTTTTAAAAATCTATTTTTAGCTGTGGCGGCCATCTTGAATTTCTGGCCGATCTGAAATTTTGCTAGGATCAATTAGACATTAAGAGCAACATTCCTGCACAGTTTCATGAAAATCTGTCAAGTAGTTTCAAAGGAGTGGTCGCTACAAGTTTTTACTATATAACTGTATGTAAACAAAGATGGCCGCTGGCAGCCATGTTAAACGTTGAATCAAAACGATTTTTGACAAGGACCAACATCATGTCATGCTGATCATTTTACAAAAATACCCATATCAATATCACTTATAGTTTTCAAGAAGTAGTCGCTACAAACTTGTATTTTGAAAAATTATTTTTAGCCGTGGCGGCCATCTTGAATTTCCGGCCGACCTGAAATTTTGCTAGGATCAATTAGACATCAAGAGCAACATTCCTGTGAAGTTTCATGAAAATCCATCAAGTAGTTTCAGAGGAGTAGTCGCTACAAATTTTCATTATATAACTCTATGTAAACAAAAATGGCCGCTGGCAGCCATGTTTAACGTTGAATCAAAACGATTTTCGACAAGGACCAACATCATGTCATGCTGATCATTTTAGAAAAAGTCCCATATCAATATCACTTATAGTTTTCATGAAGAAGTCGCTACAAACTTGTTTTTTAAAAACCTATTTTTAGATCTGGCGGCCATCTTGGATTTCACATCAACATGAACTTTTGCTAGGATCAACTAGACTTCATGGGCAACATTTCTGTAAAGTTTCATGAAAATCCATTCAGTAGTTTCAGAGGAGAAGTCGCTACAAAAAAAGTTTACGGAGAGACAGACGGACGACGGACGCCGCACCACGGCATAAGCTCTGCTGATCTCTGATCAGTAGAGCTAAAAATAAAACAAGAGGTCAATGACCTTGAAGCTCTACTGATTGATTTTGATTTCAGGAAGTAGTCGCTACAAACTTGTTTTTTGAAAATCTATTTTTAGCCGTGGCGGCCATCTTGTATTTCCGGCCGAGCTAAAATTTTGCTAGGATCAATAAGACATCAAGAGCAACATTCCTGTGAAGTTTCATGAAAATCCATCAGTAGTTTCAGAGAAGTAGTCGCTACAAGTTTTCATTATATAACTTTATGTAAACAAAGATGGCCGCTGACAGCCATGTTTAACATTGAATCAGAATAATGTCGACTCGGATAACCATCATGTCATGCTGATCATTTTAGAAAAAGTCCCATATTAATATCTCTTATAGTTTTCAAGAAGTAGTCGCTACAAAACATGTTTTTTAACAATCTATTTTTAGCCATGGTGGCCATCTTAAATTTCCGGCCGACCTAAAATTTTGCTAGAATCAATTAGACATCAAGAGCAACATTCGTGTGAAGTTTCATGAAAATCAGTAGAGTAGTTTCAGAGGAGTAGTCGCTACAAGTTTTCATTATATAACTCTAGGTAACAAAGATGGCCACTGGCAGCCATGTTTAACGTCGAATAAAAATAATGTTTGACTCGAATAACCGTCATGTCATGCTGATCATTTTAGAAAAAGTCCCATATCAATATCACTTATAGTTTTCAAGAAGTAGTCGCTACAAACTTAATTTTTGTTAAATCTAGTTTTAGCTGTGGCAGCCATCTTGAATTTCTGGCCGATCTGAAATTTTGCTAAGATCAATTAGACATCAAGAGCAACATTCCTATGAAGTTTCATGAAAATCCGTCAAGTAGTTTCAGAGGAGTAGTCGCTACAAGTTTTCATTATATAACTCTATGTAAACAAAGATGGCCGCTGACAGCCATGTTTAACATCGAATCAAAACAATTTTTGACAAGGACCAACATCATGTCATGTCATGCTGATCATTTTAGAAAAAGTGCCATATCAATATCACTTATAGTTTTCAAGAAGTAGTCGCTACAAACTTGTATTTTGAAAATCTATTTTTAGTCATGGCGGCCATCTTGATTTTCCGGCCGACCTGAAATTTTGCTAGGATCAATTAGACAGCAAGAGCAACATTCGTATAAAGTTTCATGAAAATCCGTCAATTAGTTTCAGAGGAGTAGTCGCTACAAGTTTTCATTATATAACTCTATGTAAACAAAGATGGCCACTGGCAGCCATGTTTAACGTCGAATCAAAATAATGTTCAATTCGGATAACCATCATGTCATGCTGATCATTTTAGAAAAAGTCCCATATCAATATCTCTTAGTTTTCAAGAAGTAGTCGCTACAAACTTATTTTTTAAAAATCTATTTTAACCGTGGCGGCCATCTTTATTTTCCGGCCGACCTGAAATTTTGCTAGGATCAATTAGACATCAAGAGCAACATTCCTCTGAAGTTTCATGAAAATCCTTCAAGTAGTTTCAGAGGAGTAGTCGCTACAAGTTTTCATTATATAACTCTATGTAAACAAAGATGGCCGCTGGCAGCCATGTTTAATGTCGAATCAAAACGATTTTCGACAAGGACCAACATCATGTCATGCTGATCATTTTAGAAAAAGTCCCATATCAATATCTCTTATAGTTTTCAAGAAGTAGTCGGTACAAACTGATTTTTTAAAAATCTATTTTTAGCCGTGGCGGCCATCTTGAATTTCCGGCCGACCTGAAATTATGCTAGGATCAATTAGACATCAGTTAGACACCAAGGATCAACATCATGTCATATTGATCATTTTAGAAAAAGTCCCATATCAATATCACTTAAGAGTTTTCAAGAAGTAGTCGCTACAAACTTGTATTTTGAAAATCTATTTTTAGCCATGGTGGCCATCTTGAATTTCCGGCCAACCTGAAATTTTGCTAGGATCAATAAGCCATCAAGAGCAACATTCCTCTAAAGTTTAATGGAAATCCTTCACAGAGGAGTAGTCGCTACAAGTTTTCATTATATAACTCTATGTAAACAAAGATGGCCGCTGACAGCCATGTTTAACTCGAATCAAAACGATTTTCGACAAGGATCAACATCATGTCATACTGATCATTTTAGAAAAAGTCCCATATCAATATCACTTATAGTTTTCAAGAAGTAGTCGCTAAAAACTTGTTTTTTGAAAATCTATTTTTAGCCATGGGGGCCATCTTGAATTTCGGGCCAACCTGAAATTTTGCTAGGATCAATTAGACATCAAGAGCAACATTCCTGTGAAGTTTCATGAACATTTGTGACGTAGTATCAGAGGAGTAATCCCTACAAGTTTTCATTATATAACTCTATGGAAACAAAGATGGCCGTTTAATGTCGCATCAAAATAATTTCTGACAAGGATCAACATCATTCCATACTGATCATTTTAGAAAAAGTCCCATATCAATATCACTTATAGTTTTCAAGAAGTAGTCACTACAAACTTGCTTTTTGAAAATCTATTTTTAGATTTGGTGGCCATCTTGGATTTCACATCAACATGATTTTTTGCTAGGATCAACTAGACTTCATGGGCAACATTTCTAGGATCAATTAGACACCAAGAGCAGCATTCCTGTGAAGTTTCATGAAAATCTGTCAAGTAGTTTCAGAGGAGTAGTCGCTACAAGTTTTCGTTATATAATTCTATGTAAACGAAGATGGCCGCTTGCTTAACATCGCATCAAAATAATTTTCGATAAGGATCAACATCATTCCATACTGATCATTTTAGAAAAAGTCCCATATCAATATCACTTATAGTTTTCAAGAAGTACTCGCTACAAACTTGTTTTTTGAAAATCTATTTTTAGCTGTGGTGGCCATCTTGAATTTCCGACCAACCTGAAATGTTGCTAGGATCATTTAGACATCAAGAGCAACATTCCTGTGAAGTTTCATGGAAATCCGTTGAGTAGTTTCAGAGGAGTAGTCGTTACAAGTTTTTACTTAATAACTTGTATGTAAACAAAGATGGCCGCTGGCAGCCATGTTTATCGTCGAATCAAAACGATTTTCGAAAAGGACCAACATCATGTCATGCTGATCATTTTAGAAAAAGTCCCATATCAATATCACTTACAGTTTTCAAGAAGTAGTTGCTACAAACTTGTTTTTTAAAAATCTATTTTTAGATTTGAAGGCCATCTTGGATTTCACATCAACATGAATTTTTGCTAGGATCAACTAGACTTCATGGGTAACATTTCTGTAAAGTTTCATGAAAATCCGTCAGTAGTTTCAGAGGAGTAGTCGCTACAAAAAAAAGTTTACGGACAGACGGACGGACGGACGGACGGACGACGGACACCGCACCACGGCATAAGCTCTGCTGATCTCTGATCAGTAGAGCTAAAAATAATAAAATAAAAAAAAAATAAAAAAATCTGGTAAAGTTTGGTAAAGTGAAGGCCCTACTGCCTTAACAAGGCAAAATATAGCATATTTAACGAAATCAAGGGCCATAACTCCGCTGTTACTGGTCCTGTTTGGCTGGTTTTCGAACTTGTCCGAGCTTTTATTGACATCAACAATCTGGTAAAATTTGGTAAAGATCGTATGAAAAATGAAGGCCCTATCGTCTTAACGAGGCAAAATATAGCATTTTTAACGAAATCAAGGGCCATAACTCCACTGTTACTGGTCTGACCTGGCTGGTTTTCGAACTTGTCCGAGCTTTCATTGAGATTAACAATCTGTTAAAGTTTGGTAAAGATCAGATGAAAAATGAAGGCCATATCGTCTCAACGAGACAAAAGTTAACAACGGACGGACGGACGACAGACAACTCGGCATCCCGACCTGGCTGGTTTTCGAACTTATCCGAGCTTTCATTGAGATTAACAATCTGTTAAAGTTTGGTAAAGATCAGATGAAAAATAAAGGCCCTATCGTCTTAACGAGACAAAAGTTAACGACGGACGGACGGACGACGGACAACTCGGCATCCCATAAGCTCTGCTGGCCTTCGGCCAGTAGAGCTAAAAATTGAGATGATAATTTTAATGCTTGATAAAAAGTTGAAGATTGCCAAGTGTCCCTTTAAAACAGTAAGCGGGGTTCATTCAGGTGTACAGTCACAAGTTGCTGTGTCACTTGTTTCCATGGTAACAATATCTTACCTGAAGGTTATTGAGCAGAATATTCAGCTGAAGCATGAGTTTCGTGAGACTGTCGCCCAGCTGTTTGTCTGGGCTGGATGTTTTTGTGTTGGCCTTTGCGAACATCTGTATATGGTACAATGCTGTCTGTGTCTCGTCTGTCAGAATCTGTGGGAAAGTTGGATATTTCTGATATTTCAGTTTTTAAAGGGGTTGTTGCACTATTCTGGAAATAGCTTCATTTAAAAGGGCTTTAAAAAACATGAAAACAGCTGAAAGAATGATCAAAACATCATAAAAAATACAGGAGATATGATCTTTTAAAAATTTGCAAAAATTCTCAAATGGAGGCAGCCATCTTGGATGGATGACGTCATCACGCATTTTTACCATTTATTGCATATTGATAAATATCATTTAAAACTAAGAATATCACCGCAAATACATGTACATCGTAAAAAGAGCATATACATATAAATATTTTACTTTGTATTTATAATTTAATACATTTGTTTGCTTTACTGAACACTAATTATTATCTATTTTTCATATATATATATGGAAAATGGCGCGATGACGTCATAATTCAAAGAAGGCTGCCTCCATTGGTCTCAAAAGGTCATATCTCCCTCCTAAACATTACGTGATCCGAGTATTAACTTATTAGCTTTCATACCCCATCCAACCCCTTCTCCAAAAAGCAAAAACGGGGTTGGCTGGGGTATGAAATGAAACCTTAATTTTGGCTTAAAAAGGTTGCATATTGTAAAATTAAACATTTAATAGGCAATTTTAAACAGGTTATTGCATTTTTTCAGTAAAAAATGTTTTTAAACGTATTTTATTATCGAAATATCTGTTATAAAATCCTGAAAATATAAGCCTTCCCATCGCTTAATGGAATTAAGGCGGGACCACGTAATACGTTTTAAAATATTTTGATAATTTGTTCAGCTTTTTCCACAGTTTTTAAAGCCCTTTTAAATAAAACTAGTTCCAGAATAGTGCAACATCCCCTTTAATTATGAAACAAACTCTGAGCTATTGTTTGGGATGCATGTTTCAGATGCATAGTTTTGAGCATTTACAAGAACAAGTTTGACAATATCGGTACTTATAAATTGATAACATTGAAAATGGAATGTTTAGTAGTAAATAAAAACACCTTAGTTTTGAAAATCGCTTGAGAAATAAATATCTTAGAGCTAAAATACCTTTTAGATAGCGCTTTTCTCAGGTAAACTTCTTGTTGCTTCGACAGAAGAAAATAAGCAAACCTCAAATAACACTCAGGGTGTCTTAATTTAGATTTATCCTTTTTGGATGAAAATTCTGAAGGAAAAAAAAAGTAATTTGATGGAGCAGAATTTTGCCTTGAAAACCTCCAATCCAAAACATCTTTCATAATTAAATTTTCATTTTTCAACCGATTTGGAAAAGTAAGGTATTTTCATATACAACTAAAAATGACTGTTTCATACATAACCTATATAGGTACTTGTAAAGTAAAAAAACAAACTTTCGCAAACAATAGTGTTTTCGTCTTTCTTATATTTCAGTGTTTAATTATGAAACAAACTTTGATCTTATAGTACTATACAAGAAAAGCTATAAGACATGTCTTATAGCATGGGGAGAACGGAAATCAGTGGGAAGTCTTAACCAGAGTGGCCACAGGAACTCAAACAAAATTCGCTGTTTTCTCCCGAGCTAGTAGTGGGTTTGCCTTCCGGTGTAACCTGTACTGATCAAAACAAATTTAGTACATGAAATGGATGGCATTTCCATAGACAAGGTACAAAGCCGTTCATGCTCGGAGTCGATGATTAAAGTGATATAGATACGACCAATAATAATGTTGTGAAGTTGTTTGTAACCTAAGATGTCGTGCTAAACTGCTTTTGTTCAGTGTATATTTCGTCGAAAGTAGGTCAGCGTGATCTGTACACCCAAACAACAAAGTGCTTGTTAGATCCGCAAACTGACTCAACAGTCGACAATAATGATCGTTTTATGTTATCTGTAGTTTAATGATAGACATGTTACCTGTAGTTTAATGATAGACATGTTACCTGTAGTTTTATGATAGACATGTTACCTGTAGTTTAATGATAACATGTTACCTGTAGTTTAATGATAACATGTTACCTGTAGTTTTATGATAGACATGTTACCTGTAGTTTTATGATAGACATGTTACCTGTAGTTTTATGATAGACATGTTACCTGTAGTTTAATGATAACATGTTACCTGTAGTTTTATGATAGACATTCACCTGTAGTTTAATGATAGACATGTTACCTGTAGTTTTATGATAGACATGCTACCTGTAGTTTAATGATATACATGTTACCTGTAGTGTAATGATAGACATGTTACCTGTAGTTTAATGATATACATGTTACCTGTAGTTTTATGATAGACATGCTACCTGTAGTTTAATGATAGAAATGTTACCTGTAGTTTAATGATAGACATGTTACCTGTAGTGTAATGATAGACATGTTACCTGTAGTGTAATGATAGACATGTTACCTGTAGTGTAATGATAGACATGTTACCTGTAGTGTAATGATAGACATGTTACCTTTAGTTTAATGATAGACATGCTACCTGTAGTTTAATGATAGACATGTTACCTGTAGTTTTATGATAGACATGTTACCTGTAGTTTAATGATAGACATGCTACCTGTAGTTTAATGATAGACATGCTACCTGTAGTGTAATGATAGACATGTTACCTGTAGTGTAATGATAGACATGTTACCTGTAGTTTAATGATAGACATGTTACCTGTAGTTTAATGATAGACATGTTACCTGTAGTTTAATGATAGACATGCTACCTGTAGTTTAATGATAGACATGCTACCTGTAGTTTAATGATAGACATGTTACCTGTAGTTTAATGATAGACATGTTACCTGTAGTTTAATGATATACATGTTACCTGTAGTGTAATGATAGACATGTTACCTGTAGTGTAATGATAGACATGTTACCTGTAGTGTAATGATAGACATGTTACCTGTAGTGTAATGATATACATGTTACCTGTAGTGTAATGATAGACATGTTACCTGTAGTGTAATGATAGACATGTTACCTGTAGTTTAATGATAGACATGTTACCTGTAGTTTAATGATAGACATGTTACCTGTAGTTTAATGATAGACATGTTACCTGTAGTTTTATGATAGACATGTAACCTGTAGTTTAATGATAACATGCAAAAATAATTGTTCTGGTGGTGGCTGATGATGCTCAACGCCTGTTGTTGGAAGAAATGAAATAAAACAATGACAAATTCCTCAGTTAAAGTCTTTTAATTTTACTGTTTTCTCAGATGGAGGTATTGTAAGTGGTAAGCAGGCAATAGTCATAGTTATATACATTAATCGGGCATAAGTGTTGTCTAACAAAAAGTAGGTTAATGGAATGCTGCAGCTTGGAAATGTTTTTGTATGGAATAAAGGTGTGGATACCTTTGATATCCAACTGGTATTGTTAATTTTGAAAAGAGAAAACACTAGCAAGTTTTGAATTGAATTGAATTGGGGTTCGAACAGATTTCTTGTAATTGCACATGGAAGTTTATGGATTGACCCTGTTGTGCCATTTGTCCACCTGTGGGTAGTTTCAGCAATGTGAAGTAAGGATGAACTTGGGAAATCCTGTTGATTTCTGTGCTGCAGAGGTTTGCTAGGATATCAGGGATATCGCCTGTGTGTATGAGTGTTTCGTTAAAGTTGAGCAGACACTGCAGGAAATATTTTCTATGTTAGACTTTGCAGCACATAGTATTAATTTACCGCACATATAGCAGTATTTCGAAGGAAGAGAGTCGGACAAGGGTTGTATACTCGTCAAGGTATCTTTCTCTACGGGACTTGTTGGTGTAGTTAAGATATTGGGAGATGTGCTTACTGTCGCATTTGAAAGTTTTTTATGTGGAAAACATTGCGTGTGTGAGATGGTCATAAAGTCCAAAGGTGCACTGATAGTTGGTACTATTTGATTGTTGGAACGAGGGGTACAAAATGGTTGGGAGTGAACCATGTGGTTGTTGTGTAATAACCACTCCACATTATAGGAATGACAAATGACACTGTGTTTGTACTGAGCCATGGTTGAATCATTGTGTGCATGTGTACGAATAGTAGGATTGACCATAGGGTATACCGAAAGAATGGGGAGTGCGATTGCATTACTACATGATTGCATCTGCGTCATACCAAACCATGCATTGTCAGACAATGTGATTTTGATTTCTGAGTGTACACATCCACAAATATCTTTCTGGGAAATGGCTACTGTTGAGCACTGATAAATGGAACCAGAGAGAGGTAAATATGTTGCAAAATGCTGTTGTAATAAAGTTGCAATGGATGCATCTTGTTTGATATACAGTTGTAACATCTTAATTAAAGACAATGCACTTTGCACATGTAGCTCTGTTGATAAACTTTCATTGTGCACAAGGTATAACCTGATTGCATTGAAAAGCAATTTTCATTTCCAGTCGTTTTAATTGGCACAAAATCATCAGGTGTATCAGGTGGCGAAAGTCCTTTGGCGTGGAAGTCAATGGTGGTATAGGAAATTGGTCCAACACTCGGATCAGGTAAATGGTATTGATCCACTGTCTTCCGACTTCTAATGCTACTTGAAACAGAGTGGTGATGTCTAGACATGCTGCATAAGAAGGCCAAGGACAGTTGAGAAGAACTGCATGGGTTGTAAATCCATCTGAAAGATAGTGCTTCATGCTAGTATGGTGTTGAAAGCAGTAGTTTCAGGTAGACGGACAGATAGACAGATGGAAATTGCCAAACTATAAGCCTGGATTTGCTACGCAATTCGGCTGAAAGTGGAACATGGAGTTAATATATATGACAAAATTATACTGATATCTCAATTTTACCTTTAAATTGGTTTGTGAAATCAACAGAAAATTGCCAACAGGAACTGATGTGTTTTTGTATGACACCATTCGAATAATACACTAGAGGTCGCTGCTAGACGTGTCTTCAAGGCAACCGTCTCGTTGAAGGATGCAACAGTACCAGTACCTGAAGTAAGAAAAAGGAGCACAGCCATTTACTCACTATAATATGTATGTTTGTTCTGTGACATAACTCACTTTAGGCTGGGCAAGTTTTGACATCTTCAAGTCTAAAGATTTTATTTTTTAAATCATAGTTTTATTTGACAACAGAATTGTTTCATTTTTTCCTTTCTAGTAGATATGGATATAATGTAGGATTTAAAATGGTAACATACCAAATTTTAAGCAAATTTTTTTTTCTTCATATTTTTCCGTCATTCATGTCATTTGTGATATTTTTTTGTTGTCAACAAAATAGGGGGTATGGGTAGCTCTGAGTAGAATTTATCCTTTTGCTATAGAATAAATCAGATTTTTGCTTTTCAGCAGTGGAATACATATACAAAAGTAGATACTGAGCTAATTTTATTTTCGATCTCCATGTCAATAGTGTGTGTACAGTATTTTACAGTGAAAATGTCAAAATAACTCCAAAATGGGTGTAATTTAAAGAATTTTTAATAAAAAATCATTAGAAGCCTGGTGACCTATATATTGTTTTACTTGTTTTGAAAGAAATGTCATAGGACCTTGACATATACAAGTTTAAAAAAAATTAGAACATATTTTTTTATCTTGAATTAATTTTTCGGTAAAAACAAAAGTGGGTGGGGTATGGTCCATATATATTTGCTTTTTAAAGTAAAAAGACGAACGAGGATTACAATTGCTTTTGTATGATTTGAAAGATATGTATATATGCAATCGAAAATTAATTGTTGTTTTTCAATAAACGTAATGAAAACAATTGTGAAAATGTTCAATGACAATATTTTTCCTCTTTTTAGTGAAATTTTGAAGTTAGAAATATGTGCCTTCTTCAATGACGTCTAGTGGGGGAAAAAAGTTTGGTGACCTAGCCTTTTTTTGATAATTTTGAATCTAAATTATACCAAAGAAGCTTTAAATATGAATTAAAAAAAAATCTCATCACTACGTCCTTTCCCAGCCAACCTCCTTAACTCAGGTTTGTTTCATGACCTTCAATAGCTTCAATGACATTAAGGTTTGTGTCCTGACTTTTGGTTTCGTCATTCTTAAGTATAACTCACTCATCACATTTAGTTTGGTTTCGTCATTCTTAAGTATGATCACTCATCACATTTAGGTCGGTTTCATCATTCTTAAGTATAACTCACTCATTACATTTAGGTCGGTTTCGTCATTCTTAAGTATAACTCACTCATCACATTTAGGTCGGTTTTGTCATTCTTAAGTATAACTCACTCATCACATTTAGGTTGGTTTTGTCATTCTTAAGTATAACTCACTCATCACATTTAGGTCGGTTTCATCATTCTTAAGTATAACTCACTCATTACATTTAGGTCGGTTTCGTCATTCTTAAGTATAACTCACTCATCACATTTAGTTTGGTTTTGTCATTCTTAAGTATAACTCACTCATCACATTTAGGTAGGTTTCGTCATTCTTAAGTATAACTCCTCATCACATTTAGGTCGGTTTCGTCATTCTTAAGTATAACTCCTCATCACATTTCGTTCGGTTTCATCATTCTTAAGTATAACTCACTCATCACATTTCGTTCGGTTTCATCATTCTTAAGTATGACTCACTCATCACATTTAGGTCGGTTTCGTCATTCTTAAGTATAACTCCTCATCACATTTCGTTCGGTTTCATCATTCTTGGCCCAGTGGATATACATGTATAAGCATGAATATGTAGTTTACATGCAACTGTCATGGCATGTCTATGTATAACTAAGAGTATAACTATGATATTATCATTTGTTTTCAAAACTGACACGGACTTACCACTAGTGGATGTGTCGAGGCTCTCTGCAAGATGTTCACGTAGCGCGTGCAGCATGGGTTGGTATGTGTCACGGAGCAGCATACCCGTGCGTGTACTGTAGTCACCATCCACCAGTGGGCATGGATAACACTTGTTCGATATCTGGGAGGCCAAGGTTTCACGTTGAGACATTTTTTCAAGGCACTCAACACTGCCGTCACACTCCCATCTACAAATAAACAACATACGCCAAATTGAAACTTATTAAAAATGTATAAAGAATCAAGTTTTTGGGTAAAAGAACAGGGGCTATATGTTCAGGATCCAATGTTGTGTAGAAAAAGCATTATCGATAAATGTATCTACCTGCTACATGTACAAGTATGTATACGTAACAAATTATATACAGTGTTGCATTAGGTACTTTTGAAACAAACAAAACCGTTACTTAGTTACGAGGAGCATTCATTATATAATGCAACTAGCCGTCATATTCACCTTGTGTGAGGTTTACACGCGAAATTTTAAAATGATCTTATAGAATGACCCTTTAGTGTCATTTTCTGAAAATTTTATTAAAATCAGTGAATATATAAGTCTATGACGACTGTTTAGTTGGGACCTATTCATATACACTGCCTTAAAAAGCTGCAGAAAATGTTAATGAATTTGCATAGGTCGTAATGTTGGATTCTAAATAAAATGCATTTTGCAGCAAGTAATTTATTCAAACTTTTGTTGTAACTAGAAGTATGTGTAAATATTACGTAAACGATGTTTTCAATACAAAAAATCGATATAGTTCAAGGCAAGAAATGCCGTTTTCTTGGAAATATAAAAGTCCTGAAAATATCAAATTTCAATAAAAATAATAGTCAAAATCAGTTTGAAGATATGACGGAAAATGGTTTTAAATATATGGATAACGAATTGAAGGGATACTCTAAAGATTTAATATAAAATCAACAATTTTAGTTACCCCGCTCCAAAAATATTAAAGCCTGAAGTTGGTCTTCACTTTTTTAACCATAAAATGTAAGCTAAATTTTGTGGCACTGACAACATTTAAGGAGCAATAAACTCAAAAATAAACACATTACAAATAAAAACTACTAACATTTTCATATGGAAGATATAAACGTTTGTGGTTTAGGCAAAAAAGTCCATATTTGCCGTCGAAATTAGATTTTTAGTCAAAATAGTTTTTTTCCGTTTTTGGTGTGTTCAGTATCATTTACATGTCTTAAAAAAATGCCCTCAAAACACATTTTTTATTGGATTGAAGTATCTAAAACTTGATAAATTAATGGGGGAAAGTTTATTTTAAGTTAATCAGTATCAACAACTACAGCAATGGACCATAATTAAATTTTAGGACCATAGTTGCATTATATAATGAACGCCCCTCGTATTTCCATTTCTGAATTCTGTTATATTTTTTTTAACTAATTAAATCAACAAAACCTACATAGCAGTTTCGGGTTTTCTTTTTGCTAAAAACAGTATGGAGAAATTGTACCTTTTTTTTAAAAAATAAAATTTGATGAAAATATATAAAGATTGTTCGCCATGTGGCCCTTTGAGAACCTCACTGCAAGCAAACATAAAACTCAAACTGTAATTATTTGTGATAAAGGCTTAGTCAACACACAGTGTCACACTCAACCTCAATGCAGATTTTTTGTTGTTAATATTAATGTTGCCAACTCTTTTTTTGAAGAAACATTTTTCCAAGGTACAATATATAAACATTCCCGGCAACCAAATTTTATCATTGGCAGCATTTAAAAGCAAAATGGAGAAATAATGTCTCGCATTACTCACTTGGCTAGTTAACATAAATACTGTACATTAGAATACCCTTTCCTCCTCTGTACATGTCATAGTTTAAAGTTATCTCCCTTCAATCACCTTACACAACCAAGTGTCTATATTTAGCAAACAGTTTGAAGTTATTATGCAGAATTCATATTTCCATATAAGATGATTGTGACCTTGACCTTTGACCTACTGACCCCAAAAGCAATATGGTTCCTCTCACCTAGGGCAATGTACCTATGAAGTTCATCAGTATAGGTTTTCGAAGTTATCGTCCGAAATGCATTTTTTCTATATACGATCATGGTGACCTTGATCTTTGACCTACTGATCCCCAAAACAATAGGTATCCTCCTCTCACCTAGGGCAATGTACCTATGAAGTTTCATGAGTGAAGCTGTAAAGGGTTGGAAGTTATCATCAGTAATGCCTCTTTCTATATACGGTCATGGTTACCTTGACCTTTGAATTACTGACCTCAAAAACAATAGGGATCCTTCTCTCATTTAGGACAATGTACCTATGAAGTTTCATGAGTTTAGGTGTTGTAGTTTCAAGTTATCATCCGGAATGCGTTTTTTTCCTATATAAGGTCACGGTGACCTTGACCTTTGACCTACTGACCCAAAAAAACAATAGGGATCCTCCTCTCGCCTAGGGCAATGAACCTATGAAGTTTGAAACGAAAGATTGTGTTATTAAAAGCATGAATAAAGAAGACGATTTAAAATACAAACCCTTTATTCCATACCTTTTTAGTCATCAAAATGCAGTAAAATTAATTAATTTATTTATAGGTAACGTATTATACACCCTGTAACACGATAACACCCCGATGCTCAGATGGCAGACAAGTTGCAAAATACTACATACATAATGGGCTTTCAGACAAAAAGGGTCTACAAAATTCCCCTGGGGGTGGGGGGAGAGTTCACCTTAATTATTAGCTCACGGTCTATTATTTAACATATGTCCAGTATCAGCACTCCAACCATCTTTTAAAAGTTTGGGATCTGGAAAAACCTCTCCGAGTGGTGAAATAAACCTTTTCAATCACCTTTGATTAGCGTTATTTTCGTCCTCTAAACGTAACTTGCCTAAAGGTCTTTTCTTCAAAGAAATTGCACCTTTCGCACGCTTCACCAGTTCGGCCTTTTTCCCCGATACGTACTCTCCATGGTAACTTTTCAATTCATTCACAGTTAAACTGTCAAATTTAAGATTATTGTCACTATGTTCCGATGACTGATTTTCTTTTTTCGACGCCATGATAATACTCTCCGAAAGTAGAATTAATTATATATTCTCAAGGGAAGTAATTACTCCATGGGCAGATAACAACTTATTGGACCGGGCTTATATATACAGCATGTCAAACCAATCAAAAAGTTTCACTCAACAAAATTTCAAACTGAATCATCCATTGTTGTTTAACAGTTCATCAAACACATCCTCCAGGAGCCTTGCACTTCTTTTGCTTTTAGTTCTTTAACATATTGGTAAACCTTCTCGCCTCTCACCATTGCGGGTTTGAATTTCACTGGGAGCTAGACTTGTGAGGAAGTGTCGATTCTTACGGACTGCGCGGAGGTGTACAGTAATGGTTCTAAGGAAAAATGGGTGGTCTGCCTCCACCACAAAATATTGACCGTCATATATAACCTTATGCTTGTTGAAAATGCGTAAAACACCATACAAAAATCTTTACATGTTGGGAGACTCATAATGCACAAACGAGGCTAACGGAAGTGTCTTGCCAAGGACACACAAGTGACGCTCAAACCTGTGATTTGCTGATTCAAAAAACACCAAGCTTTCACTAAATCATGCCAACTTCCTACATGATTTTAAATTATGGTTAAGGCATAGCATTTTTTTCTGGATCCCAAACGTAAGCAGTGCAAATTAGTTCACATCCTCTTTTTTTTTTGAAACCTACCATTCCTTCCCGCTAACACCGATATAGGCTATAATCCTTCCATTCCTTCCGCTAACACCGATATAGGCTATAATCCTACAATTCCTTCCGGCTAACACCAATATAGGCTATAATCCGACCATTCCTTCCGCTAACACCGATATCGGCTATAATCCTACCATTC
>JAWPHD010005750.1:115000-157153 GCA_037043455.1 Cyrtodaria siliqua | reverse complement strand
ACCTCGGTCCTCGAACCTTTACAGTAGACCTTTGTATTTAAATAACAGACCAGTATGGAAACAGTAAATATTACCAATTTTATTAAATGACTGCTTTAGTTGTGGTAGGACCACGTTACTTCGGTCCTGTTATAATCCATCACTGCACATTATTGGTCCTGTATCGACGCAGTTCTCAGACGCATGCCATGTCCTGCACGTGTTTCTAAAGAAGCTGTCTCAAAACTAAAGGTCTCGAGAACTGTTTACGGACTAGTCAGTTCAAAATAATGGTTTATTGGTTCAATGATGTTTTACGTCATTTTCACCACATTTTTAAGGCTATATATGACGGTCGATTTTTTGAGGTGGAGACAGACAACCCACTTTTTCTGGGTAGAACCAGTATTGTATACCTGCCACATCCGTAAAAATCGACACTTTCTCATATACAAGTCGAGCTCCCACTGGGATTCGAACCGGCAGCGGTGAGAGGTCAGAAGGTTTCAAACTCAGCTTCAAATGGTAATATATGTTTCGTTGTTGTTTTAATAAAAAAAATATTCATAAACAAATATTTTTTTTATTTAGCCCCAGATGCACCTACAAGAGAAGATCGGGAAATGGAGAATATCATAATTGGTTAGTTGTAAACATTCCCGGAAATGACGTCAGTTCTGGACAAGAAACGACGCAATATGTAGGATCGGGAGCAATAAAAGGAACAGGTTTATGAAAGAGAATTTTAGACTATTTTATATGTATATAATTTAAAAATTAGAATAAGTGAAGTGATTCAAAGCTAAAATCTAAGTAAATAAATGGGTTTTACAGACACGATATGTTTATATCGACCAGGGTCCTTATATATAAGAACCATGTATCGACCGATGTTCGAGATGATACATACTTTGGGTCGAGTAGATCTATTAGTGTTTATAGAGTGTTTTATCACAATTGGAAAATATGTGTTATTGTTTAAACATAGCCATGGACCGGGCCCCAGTGTTGTGCACCGCGGTATTGTAAACGGCGCTAAACTAGTGCTATAACGGGATTCTGCACAATATCAGTAGTGCGGAGTTTACCCACAGTGGCCTTGCTTCTCTGTTTTAAACTTCATGAATTTTAAATAAAATTAGAATCTACGTAAACCTGCGTTATCTTTACAAATTGAATTTTGCACAATTTTACAATAAAAACAAATACTTGATTTTTATTTCTATGATTTCAGGACCACAGCTTCACAAGCTGTTGTGTTTTTGCTAATTTTTTATATAATTAAACGGAAAATATTTGTATATTTTAGGATTGCATAGATTCGTCATTCTTCTATACAAGCAGACGAATGGTAAACTGGACGTTGGTGCCTTACCGACAATCACCAATACATCAGGTAAATTCTATAATCACGACGCAGTTTTTCAAGAATCATCCTCTGAAACGAAATTGTTTGCTTTTACGTGCCACGTGGTCGCTCCCATTTTTATCAGTTTACCCAAATTTTTCAGCCAATCAGTTGCCTCAAAACTTTTAATAATTTCACCAATTATTCATGAAGATTTTACTACTAGAGTTGTTTATAATTAAGAGCGTGACCTATATATAGACTATCGATAAACCTGTGGTAAACACTAAGTCGGATAGAGGCTATGAAGAGAAATCTTCATCTTTAAGAAACCGCGGTCTGTCGCTACGCTAATGGTAAATATTTCTCTTCATAGCCTCTATCCTATATGTTGACATTTTAGATGACTTAATTCTGTTTCTGTTTTATTCTCATTTCAAGCCGAGGGGAGGTGGTGTCACAAAGCTCGAGATTTTGCAAAGAAATTCGACCTCCAGCTCATTGCTGGAAACTTCTTCCAGGCCGAATGGGACGAGTATGCTCCGACTGTACGTGCTCAGCTTGGACTGTCTGAGTTTGGACTGTAAATTGGTAATATCCCCATGTTATATTGCAATAAAAGATAAACGTGCAAAACTATTATTGTCTTACTATTGCCCCGTTACCTTTTCTTCTCCACCTTCCTCTTCTTCGATACAATAGGCTACGTCCATATGTCCGTCCGTATTTCTCATCGCATTTTCCTGTTCGGTTTACATGTAGGGCGTTTGTTTTATGATAATTTTTAGATTAAGTGTCAACATGAAAATGCATCTCGAAAACAAAAACACGACTTCATGGTCAATGGACATAATTGCCAGGTTACTAGCGTTTTTTCCCGCGGTACCTTCAAGAGAAACTCTGTTACATAGAAGGACCAAAGACAAATAATAAACGAAGTTCAGAAATGTACATATATAGAGGATCTGACATGAGTTGTCATTTCATACAAAATTTTATTAAAGGAGTTCAGGAATGTGTCTGGCGAGCTTAATAACAAATTCCTTGACGAGTTTAATAACATTTTGTATGAAATGACAACGAGTGTCAGATCCTTTTTATCACATGGCTCAAAAAGACAAGAAACTACACATTATTGCTTGTGGTGAATCTACACACGGCGGACTGTTACCCTCACAACATCGCCGATTCAGTGCCATATCCATGGACTCCACGGACTAAACGGGTATTCCGGGACATTGACTAGACGAACGTACTGACACTGCACTTCAACGACCGACTGATTCGGTCGCTCTGTATTACACATGGTTAATATTATACAATTATGGACTTTTCAGCTGTTATACATGATGTGATATGCACCAAAAAAATCATTATTGACCGAGGCGATATGTTGTGATATGCACCAAAAAAATCATTATTGACCGAGGCGATAGCCGAGGTCAATAATGATTTTTTGGTGCATATCAACATCATGTATAACAGCTGAAAAGTCCATAACTGTTTTATTATATAACCCTCAATTTACAATTATATAAAACAGGTCAATATCAAAAAAACAATTATATAAAACAGGTCAATATCAAAAAAACAGGTCAATATAAAAAAAACAGGTCAATATCGCTAGATATTTTTTCTAAAAAATTACTTTTTAGCCAATGAAAACGCGTCTATTTATAGGTTATATAATAAAAGGAAATACGTAATGGGTATATTATATGGAATACAAGCAGTTCCATGTGATAAAAACAGAATAGAAGTCTGAATATCTATTGCACTGCGTTTTATATTATTTTCGGTTCGTATGAAATTGAATATGCGCACGCTGCGGATAAAATGGTGGGTGGCTGTCCAGGTGTAACACGCCCGTTGATTTTTGCATTGAGTTGTGTATATATTAAAATTTAAATGCCATGTTGTCATTCATATCAAGGCCCAATTTAAAAAATAATAACTTAAATTCTCATCACAAATGGCCCATATGCTTCCAAAATATCAATTGAAAAGTGGGGGTCATGTATCTTCTAAGAAAGAACTTGTCTTATGAATGAATGTTCCCTTTAAAAACATAAACATTGAGGTGCCAAACTAAAGTATTTATCCGCTCATTTCCATATAAGCAAAACAAGTTCATAACTCACAGTTTTAACATGACAATGATTGAAAAATGGCAAAAAAATCACAAAAAGGAACGAGAATTATTTACTGACCACCATTATGCCCATGCCGATATTTCCTGTGATGCAATGTGTGCTACACCTCCAGCTTTCTATAGAAAACCACAAAAAGTATTAGGATTCATTTCAGAACTTCTAAATTAGTTTTCCAATGTAATGTTGTTGTTTTTTCATGTTGGTTTTTACCAGATCAATGAAAGCTCGATCTGCCAGATCAGATCAGTAACACCGGAGTTATGGTTCTTTATTAAGTTAAAAATGCTATACTTTGCCCCTTTATGACTATAGTGCCTTCTTTTGCCATCTACTTTTTGTTTTACCAAACTTTGCCAGATCGTTGGTATCAATGACAGCTGGATCAAGTTTGAACACCAGGGTTATGGCCCTTAATTTTCTGACGGAGGTCACAATTTTACATTGACTTATTAAGGCAAATATTTAAAATCTTCTTCTCTGAAACAACATGAGAAGTTTGCATAGACATGTACCATAAGCCTAAGGTCCTCTATCAAGTTTGTTAAAATCAATAACATGGGGTCAATTTGGCCCCACCCATGTGGACATAGCCACTGGGTCATAACTTGGAAACCGTTGAGATCTCCACCTTATAGTTACCATATATACACTTACTGGGCATGAACAGACGGATACAACCAATTAACCAGCATCAGCCCTGCCCCCCCCACCCATTGAAACTCCACAGGTTTACATTTGACAGGTTTACATTACACATAAACATATTCAAACACATTCTAAAATTCACTGTGTCAGGTTATATACCCATCCCAATCAGGCTTATCAGTCATGTTATCGAATATAGACGACGTGCATTGATTTAAAGGTGAATGGCCATCCTTTTTGTCGTATTATCAATTAACAAATTTAACTCTGAAACACCATATGAACATTTCTTGATAGTCCCGGAGACAAACATATATTTAAAACCGCTGCTAAGTTATATGTACTAAATAAGTAGTATTTGCATGACATAGATACATACTACTTTTACCACTGCGTGACTGCACGGGGAAATGAGGTAAATCTGAATTGTGTAGCTGCACAACTATTGCCAGATAATTGATAAATACATTTATCACATAACTTACAGTGTGGGAGTGGAATAACACCATTCTATATTTTCGATATACCACTAGTTATATAAGTATGCAAAAAAGCCTAGTATGTGCTGTCAAAAACACTCGATACTGCCTATGATCCAATTCCCACGGTTTATGTCGGTTTCGCGTGTTAAAGCGACAGGCAAAATGCAATAAAAGTCGATATTTATGTGATAAATAGAATCTAACTTTCGTTCTCATTCATTATTGAATTTATTAAACTCGTTAGCAAAAATCATATAATGATCGGCAAGATCCTCGCATTATATCATTTTGCCAACTCGTTTAATAAATTCAATAATGAATGAGTACTCATGTAAGATCCTCTATTTACCTGTGGATTAATATAACTGTTCAAAATTGTCTACGTCATCAAATAAAATCTTATTCTCGCTTTTACAGATATTGCGATGTGTGAATTGTAAATATCTATTGTTGTGTATTGATTTCGATTTAAATAAACATAAACATGTTCATAAAACAAAACATGGCCGGAAAACGTTAAAGATTTAAAGTCACTATCCAGCCATCAAATGGTAAATTTTGCAACAGATGTACACCGTTTCTAAACCTACTGACGACGAGGTATATACTTATATACTAGTAACTTACATAGTTTGAGGATCCAAACTATATCGCCACAGTATAAACAACTATAACCAGTCAGGTAAAACCCCAAAACTGGAGCGTCGAATTAAGAGTTACCATCTCATAATTCATTTTACGCATATTCAGTGACGGATACTTTAAGACGCCGCGAATAAACCTATACTTTTAATAGGCACACATACATTAATAAATGAAATGAACACCTGGATAGAGTTTTGTTAGACGGTTGTGTAGTGTAAAGTTATCGTTATTTGATGGATTTTTAGCTTTAACAATATTAACGTAGGTTGACTATATTATGAAAAAATAATTTATAACGCGTTTTTCATTTGGAAGGTATTTTGACGTATCCAACTTGTTGCTGTAAGATTGGGACATAATCGTCATACTCCGCCTGGAAGAAGTTTCCGGCAACCAAAGTAACCCGTGTTTTTTTAGCAAAGTCCCAAATCTTGAAACTTTTCCGCCCTTTAGATCAAAATGTAAGACATTAACAAGTCATACTCACCTCATATTCAGAAGAATACAAAATCAAAAAAAAACGGCAGAAAGGATTCGAACCACTTTCCAAACATGCCAAATAAGTATTGTATCCTTCCTACCGAATTTTTTAGATAATGTTTATCAACATTTAATTGCGACTGTAGCACCGCTAAATGTTAAAATTCCGTTAAATGTTAAAACTTCCGCTAAATGTTAAAATATCTTACGCTAAATATTAAAACTTCGGCTAAATGTTAAAAATTACTAAACGCTAAATGTTATAAAATTTAACATATGGCGTTTAGCGGAATCCGTTAACCGCTAAATGTTAAAAGTCGACAAAGTATGCCAATCTGTAATGCCTGATCTGTAATGGTATGAACCGTGCTGCTTTAATCGACTCATTTGCATGTTATCATTACGAAAGAAACATTATTAAAATGCTGAACTGGATCCAAATGTTCAACGTAGAACTGGCTTTGAATGTTGAACTCGGAACTGAGTCCGAATGTTCAACGCTCAACGAAATTGGTCCCAATATTGAACGCAGAACTGGACCCCAATGTTGAACGCAGAACTGTAATCGAATGTTTAAGGCAGAATGCAGAACGCAGAGCCAACTCCACGCGCATACAATGCGTTTCATTGTCAGGATCAGCTTCCTTGCATGTTTACATCACGTCACACAGTGTAGCGGGTTTTGTTAGGTTTATTGAGTGAAGGGCTATGGTTTTGTTAGGTGTAGTGGGTGGAGGGCTATGGTTTTGTTAGGTGTAGTGGGCGACTAGTCCATTCAGCCTGTGAACCCACATCAAACTAATTGCAACAGAAATGATTTTTAAATTTTCTGATAGATACATATATTGCAAAAAATCACAAAAAAAGTCTAGAAAAATCTAGATAGGGGAAATAAGTTTTTTCATGGCTCAAAAATGTGCATTAGTCATAAAATCACTGCAGGTTTATGTGAATGTATATCTGCAACATTGTGTCACGAATAATACATTTCAATAAGATATTACAATATAAAGACATAGCTCAATAATAAAAATTGAAAAGTTTGAATGAACAATGCATATAAATGCCTATTTTACTGAGCACTGTTTCTTAAAATTCGCATATTGAATTACCCCACCCACTTAATTACAATGGATCTGCATTTCAATGTAAAAGTGTGTTATAATCAGTTTTAAAGAAATTTGTGTGTAAACATTCATAATAAGACCGACGATGAAGCATTGAAGGTGAAACATTGACTAATGTATGATAATCGTCGGCATTGTCGGCAACTATAAATACCCAAGTCTTTGGCATTAAAATGTTATTTCTTTACGTGTTTGCAACGGAAACACTTTATCTGCACAGGAACTGTTATTGTGAAAAGCATTAGCTAGTCGCAGTATGACTTACGAAGCTTTAAGAACACACATATCTATATCTGTACATATCTGACTGTGCTTAATTAAAAAACAATACATTGATTAAGGATTCTTCTTATTACTTGACTTAAATAGAGGATCTTACATAAGTGACTGTGTATTATTGATTTTAATAAACGAGTTGGATAAAATGATAGGATACGAGGCTCTTGCCGAGTATCCTATCTTTTTATCCAACGAGAATCACAGCGGCGGCGTAATGGTAGAGCATCCGCCTCGCATGCAGGATGTCGTGGGTTCAATACCCAGCCGAGTCATACCAATGACTTTAGAAAAATGATACTAGTATCTCCATTGCTTGACGCTCAGCATATCAAGGGTAGTCCTAGGACTGGTCGGCCTGGTGTCAGTATAATGTGACTGGGTGGTGGTACCATATCATGTGTAATGATCAACCCTATAAAGGGCTAATGCTCATGCAAATCAAGTTGCAAATAATATATAAATCGGTAAGAGTTATTCAGCTTTTTGTGATATTGTACTAGATTTGGCATTAGCATTCAATAGTGAAAGGCTGAAAGCTATGAGTTAATGATATACTAGTAATTAACATTGCGCATTATGGCATAGAAGAAGTATAACTTACAAGTATAATGATGCAACTTCAATTACTATAGTATAATATGCTAAACTATATAATGATATTTACCCATGGTGTTGTGATAGTTTTGTGTAGGTATAGTTAGTTATATTTAAATAATTGTCTTAAAACCTTTCAGCCCTAAGATGACAATTAATATGGTATTTTCAATAATTGTGCGCAGTTACAGCGTAAATTGGTATGAATATTACGAATGAGGCTAACAATAACGCTAACAATGGATTAATAAATGATTGCCGACAGCTACAATATAATGGTCAATATATTATCCGCCCCGCCCCCCCCCCCCCCCCGACCCCCCCACCCACACACACACACACACCCCAACACCCGGCGCTTCACCATCAATCTTAATTTTAGTATTTACTTTTCACTCTTCCAAAAATAATTAGCAATGAAGGATGCTAACAATGGGATATTAATAGCTGCCGACAATGCCGACGGCTACCATATAGAGGCCAATATATTAACCCAACACTTCATCATCAATCTTAATTTGGTTATTTGTCTTAAACTGTAACAAGAAATGCATATAACACAGCTTTACCTTTGATATGCAATTTCTCTATTGTGATTTCAGTGGGTGGGGTAATTCAATATGCACTTTTCAACAAACGGCGTGAAAATATACCTGTGTCTTGTAATTGTTCACAGATGTATTTTTTATGATTAATTAAGGTCTTAATAGTGTAATACATCATTAAAATATCTTATTCCAAATAAATTGCAGCAGCTACAAATAACTCTAAATCTGGTGTTGTTTTAGGAAAAGCGTAGATGTAGGAGCTATAAAAAAACTTATTTCCCCTATCTAGATTTTTCTGGACTTTTTTTTTTGTGATTTTTCGCAATATATGTTACTATCAGAAAATCAGTAAATCATTTCTGTTGCAATTAGTTTGATGTTGAGTGGTACAATTTCACAGGCTTAGTGGACTATGTTTCTTTTAGGTGTAATTGGTGAATGACTATGGGCATGTTACGTGTAGTGGGCGAAGGGCTATGGTTTTGTTTAGAGTAATGGGCTAATAGCTATGCTTTTCTTAGGTGTAGTGGGTGATAGACTATGGTTTTGTTATATGTAGTGGGCGAGGGGCTATGGTTTTGTTAGGTGTAGTGGGGTAAGGACTATGCTTTTTGGCGGTGCGAAAGCACCGTCAGAGGTATAATGGGGGTGTTAATGGCATTCTAGGAATGTGACAAACCTAACAGCACAACACTATGCAACACTACGCTAGAAGAAGTAGTCTCTCATGCATGCCTTTAATTTGATGCCCTAAATAAGAAACAATGTTCAGAATAAAGGCAATTTATTATTTATTTAGGTCATACATTATCTATTTTATCAAAATTTCACTGAGTCAACTTTTTATCATCTGTTTAAAAGGTTATAACTCGAGTTGTGTATTTATAATAGAAAGTGTATTATGTTACTAAAAATAGAACAGTATGTGCTCGCTGAAGGGCATAGTATATTATATAGAGTGGAGTCTTGGTATGGAGTCTTGGTGTGGAGACTTGGAGTTGAGTGGAGTGAATAACTGGAGTGACTTTTGAGTCACATTTTGGAGTGACCTTGGAGTCAAATTTGGAGTGCATATTTTGGAGTCAATTTTT
Source organism: Cyrtodaria siliqua (assembly GCA_037043455.1). Taxonomy (NCBI): domain Eukaryota; kingdom Metazoa; phylum Mollusca; class Bivalvia; order Adapedonta; family Hiatellidae; genus Cyrtodaria; species Cyrtodaria siliqua. Next base: position 147,782 of record JAWPHD010005750.1, on the reverse strand, counting down.
TAGTCTAAACTTGAAGTTTTAATTTCTCTTACAATTATTTTTTTAGAAACTAATACATTTACATGGGTTACTTCATTTGCACATACACTTATTTATTTATTAAATAATTCTTTAAAATGCATGTGTCTATTAAGCTATCCAATTTCAACGACTAATTCCAAACTGCACATCTAATTTTAACTTGGGCACTGTTACTGCATGTTCTAAAATAATCCATGTTTGTGGAACAGTTAGACTGAGAGAGCTCTAAGTTCCCATAAACTTTAATGCTTTTTGTTTTCAGTCTCTGTGGTATGACTGACATATTGGACATACTGGACCTGTATACCCCTGACACTGGATGTCAGTGTCCTGACCTAAGATTAGTTGGTCACTCGGGACTAGTTTATGTCAGGCCAAAGGGTCATACTGCTTCAATACTGGGGTTAATGTTTGAGTATCCAAGTTCATTTATGCTGTTTTTAGATGGTCTGTCCCTCACATTAAGGTTAGCACATGTCTCATGGGACAATGCAGCTGTATTGAGTATGTTAGGAACTGTGCACCTTGTGAGGGTCATTCATAAATATTTAATTGATAATTATCCAAAATAGTCACTCCAAATGTGACTCCAAGGTCACTCCAAAATGTGACTCCAAGGTCACTCCAATTATTCACTCAACTCCACTCTAAGACTCCACACAAAGACTCCACTCTGTATAATATACTATGCCTCGCTGAATAGCTTGCTCAGAAAAAAATATACGGAAGCTAATTCGGGCCATATGAGTTAGCTAAAATATGTTTATATATGAAATTGATAATGAATATCAATCATCTGAAACATTACTGAATGTAAAAAACAAACCATGGAAGTTACATTTACAGCACTTCCATTTCCCATCCATTCCAACACTTACAAAAAGCACTGCCCAACACTGCCGTCAGCACTTTGATTTTAGGTGTAATTGGTGAAGGGCTATGGTTTTGTTAGGCGTAATGGGTGAAGGGCTATGGACATTTTAGGTGTAATGGTGAATGGCTATGGGCTTGTTAGGTGTATTGGGCGAAGGGCTATGGTTTTGTTAGGTGTAGTGGGTGAAAGGCTATGGTTTTGTTAGGTGTAGTGAGCGAAAGGCTATGGTTTTGTTAGGTGTAGTGAGCGAAGGGCTATGGGTTTGGTTCAGTGTATTGGGTGTAGGCTACGGGTTTTGTTAATTGTAGTGGGTGAATGGCAATAGGTGTTGGTTCGGTTTAGTGGGCGAAGGTCTGCGAGTTTTGGTTAGGTGTAATGGGTGAAGGGCTATAGGTTTGTTAGGTGAAGTGGGTGAAGGGCTATGGGTTTGGTTAGATGTTGTGGGCGAAGTTATGCGGGTTTTGTTTAGGTGTAGTGATCGAAGTGCTATGGGTTGTCACCTTTAGTGTAGAATGTTACCTTTAGTCCCAAAAGTGTTACCTTTAGTGCAGTTTGTTAAATTTAGTGCAGTTGTTATATTTAGGGTTCAGCAAGAATCTGATTTTAACTTAGAAATAGACATAGCTTTGTGAATCGTGTTGTGCACCACTTGGTTCTCCATCTAGTAAAGCTCATTTTACCCGTACACTTCATTTAAACACACCCATTTACTTCAACTAACTACATGTGCACCCGATTACGAACAAAAACAAGTTTAATTTATTCAAGATTTTTTGTTTCAATAAATCTAAATTCTTAAGAGTCTTGGGTGATTAGTTTTCAATTATGGTCTGTATATATGTGCAGAGGGGAGAAATATGTGTTATCCTACACCACTAACATGACTAACATGAACTTAATTCGAGACACTCTGAATTTTGAAAGAATGCATATTTTTTTAATTGCCCAACCGTAAGAAGAAGAAACTTGATATTTCTGAGCTTTTAAACTGTATATTCAAAACGATAAAACGCGATTATAATGACAACATTAACAAGGGCGGATACAGGGGAACGCAACTTTTAAAAAACAATTAACCAAATACACACACGTTTATTTTCACTTTATGTATACCCTCAGCGCCCTTTATTGCCCCTGACCGTTCCAAGGTGGTAGCCTGCTGTCAACCCTTTTGTGTTTTTGATGTCATATGTTGCATTTTATTCATCTTTATTGTTTATTTCTGTGTTTGTGGTTGATTGTCGTCCTTGAATGCTACTTTTCCTGTTCAAATCTTAGCTCACCTGAGCACAAAGTGCTCAAGGGTGATCTATTGTGGTGCTCAATTGTGAGCTATTGTGACCACTCTTCGTCCGTCTTCTGTCGTATGTCGTCTGTTTACACGATAGAGGCCACACTACTTCAACAACCTTAACCAAGATTTCCACCATAAGATCTCGGACGTGTTTGATAATGGGCCAGATCGGACCGGTAACACCAGAGTTATGCCCCTGAATTAGCAAAAACATGCAGTTTTTCATCTTGGTTACATGACAGAGGCCACATTTCTTGAGCATTCTTACCCAAACTTGCCCTGATTGTATATGACCATAAGTTATCGGATGACTTCGATAATGGGCAATATCGGACCAGTAATACCAGAGTTATGGCCCGTGAATTAGAAAAAAAATGCTATTTTAGCCTGTTTACACGATAGAGGCCACATTATTTGAGTAATCTTAACCAAGATTGCTCTTGGATGACATACAGCACATTGACAACCCTTTCTTTCCAACTATGGTTGATAATATTTATCCTAAAGAACTTCAGCTAAATAAAGCTAATATATCTGATAATAACGCTTCTTTTATTGATTTAGAACCCTCGATTGAAAATGGTGAAATAATTAGCAAAATCTATGACAAGAGAGATGATTTTAATTTTGACATTGTTAATTACCCCTACTTGGATGGGGATGTTCCCCGAGCAACTTCTTATGGGGTGTATGTGTCTCAACTTATTCGTTTTTCAAGAGCTTGTACACGAGTTGAGGACTTTAATATTCGTAATCTTTATGTAACTAAAAAGCTACTCAATCAGGGTTACCGTTACCATAAACTTCGTAAAACCTTTGCAAAATTTTATTATCGTAACCCTGATCTTCTTTCCAAATATAAAAATAATTTAAGGACAAGGACTATCACAACCTGACATCTATGGTGATGTGATTTATAAACCTCGTAAGATTCTTGGTCATGATCACTTTCATACTATCTTTGTTAAACTTGTTAAAAAGTTTATCAAAAGAGGTTATGACCCTATCATTTTGAAACGTACTGCATGCTTGGTAGTGGACCCTTTTACAGTTCACCACTATGCTTTCCTCTTTAATTGTTCGATGACCTATGATCTTTCTTGTCGTGCCCTTAATGGTTTATTCTCTTGTTGCTCTGGCTTCTGCCAAGTAATTGAGTACCTTCATTGTGGCTTTCTATGCTATTGTTTTTTTGTATTATATTTACACGAGTATGTTTGTGTTTTACTTATATTGCCTATTGATGCTGCCTTGTTGGTTAGAGATTAGATCATGGCGTGGATTTCTTTATTTACACTGTCCTGTTTTAATGGGATGAAGTAGGGTAAGTGTGAGGTTTGGTGAACCCTAGAACCTATTTAAACCCCCAGTGGCTTACTTTGTCACTGACCGTTCCTAGGCGGTAGCCCTATTGTCAACCCTTTTGTGTTTGTGATGTCGTTTGTTTCTATTATTACTTTTGCCTTCTTGTTTGTCTGTTTGCATGTTTGTTTCTGTGTTTTGTAGTTGACTGTCCTCCTCGAATGCTACTTTCCCTGTCCGATCTTTTTATATTTCTTTGCATAGATTGTATATGACCATACAATTTCGGACGAGTTCAATGATGGGCAAGATCGGACCAGTAACCCCCGAGTTATGGTCCATGAATAGAAACATATGGAGTTTACATGTTGTTAACACGATACAGGCCACATTTCTTGAGCAATCTTAATCAAACTTACACAGGTGTTTTGTTATTATTAATTTTTTTTAAACGCCGTATTGGATTTGACGAAACTTAGCAGGAAGCATTGGTATGATGTCTAGTCGTGCATATTGCGTTTTTTCCCGATTCGTTGATTTTTGACGGAGTTACGGCCCCTTGACATTTTTATTTTAAATTTCTTGTCGGCGCCACTTCTTCTAAACGCCTTGTTGTATTTCGACGTAACTTGACAGGAAGCATCGGTAAGATGTCTAGCTGTGCATATCGCGCTTTTGTTCCGGTTTGCTGATTTGTGACGGAGTTATGGCTCTTTGACATGTTTAATTTAAATTTCTCGTCGGTGCTACTCTTCCTAAACGGCTTACTGGATTTTTACGAAATTTGGCAGGAGGCATCAGTATGATGTCTAGTTTTATTTACTATTCAAGAGGGCCTGTTTCGCACTACTGTCCGTACACATTTGGTAGAATTCAAATCAAAACAAAGTATCCATGCCCTAAACAAGAGTCAAAATTGCCCTGAATCGTACACCTGATGATCTTTACACAGATGAAAACATTGTCAAACAAGCTTAAAAGACGAAACAAGTGTCAAACAAGCTTATACTTTCATAACTGAATGAAAACACACAGTCGATGGTATAAGTGGTTATAGGGACCCGGTGGTGATCTCAACGGTGTTCAAGTTATGACACAGGGGATATTTACCCAGTTTTGGGGACAGATCCCGGGTCGATGCTCTTTGGAAGGCTGTATCCATCTGTTTATGTCCAGTAATTGTATGCATGGTTATAGAGTGGTGATCTCAACGGTGTCCATGTTATGACCCAGGGACTATGTCCCAAAGGGTGGGGATGGACCACAGGATCAATGCTGGTTGGATGGTTCTATCTGTCTGTTCGTGTCTATTATGTGTATATTGGGTGGATATCTCAACGGTTTCCAAGTTATGACACAGGGTTTATTTCCCCAGGGTTCGTGACAGACCCCGGGCCTAGGATGGTTTGAAGGTTGTATACATATGTTCATGCTAGTAAGTGTATAATATGATTATAGAACTCTATAGACACAATATAAACGTATTTTAACCAGCCAAGCAAAAATCAAAAAATAACTGGAACGTCGAATTAAACGTTATCAACTCATAATTCATTTCACGCATATTCAATCTCGGGTATTTTAGGTATCCGTAAAACCTATGCTTTTAATCGGCACATATAAATTAATTTATGACTAAACACGTGAATAGAGTTTTGAGAAATGGTTATTTAGTGTATTTAGTGTAATTGTGCCGTTATTTTGCGGGACAGTGCTGTTAAAGCTGGTATTTCTTTCGCTGATAACAACTTCCGCACGCACGCACGCACGCACATTCCAATAATACTTTTTTCCGATATATATATATCGTTTTCTTGTATATACAATTACATACAATAATTTCGGGATTCCCCCTAGTCCTTTTAACATAAAAAATACAATTGGAATTTGAGTATGCATAAAATGGTATTCAATGATTAAGAAATAAACTTACTCTAATGATCGCCATTATTATTTACATATTAACGGCAGCTGTTCATTGGACTTCCTTATTGTTATTCTCAGTACGTGCAAAGTCTTATCCAAAAGGCGAACAAGAGCATGGTTACCTTCAGTAGCCTGTGTATAAAAGCCTACGGTGATATACAGACTTCGCTACGTCGTAATGTGCGCTAAAAAAAAAGCAGCAACAAAAACAGCAGCAGCAACAGCAGCAGCACTGTTACTGAAAGTATGGCGTTTATGGGATTTCTATCATAACGACATCGTCGAGTCATTTAAACAGCACTGTTATACAATTCGATGCCTTACAGATATAATTCTGACTTTTAACATTTAGCTGTTAACGGATTCCACTAAACGCTAAATGTTAAAATTTATAACATTGAGTGGTTAGTAAATGTTTAACATTTGGCGAAAGTTTTAACATTTAGCGGAAGTTTTAACATTAAGCGGAATTTTAACATTTAGCGGTGCTACAGCGAGTCTTTGTTTGATTTTGTTTGGTAAATAGTCATTAATTTGGTGTAGTCTCCGTTCAGCTCATTGCTATTGTGGGTCCTTTATAACGTCATTCAGTATTTGATGAAGGTTATACTTGCAGAGGATATTTATGAACAGGGAGAAGCGGAACGTAAACATGAGTATCCTTCCATCTATCACCATAATTAAACCGTGCACCTTCATATACTCACTAGAACTGAATTGAACCAGTTAGGCTAAACCCCAAAACTGCAGCGTCGAATTAAGATTGCCCAACTCAAAATTCATTTTACGCATATGCAATCACGGATATTTTAAGAAGCCGTGAATAAACCCAGGCTGCTAAACCTATAATTTAAATCGGCGAATATACAATATTAAATGACCTGAACCCCTCCAGCTCTGGTAAAAATCAGGCAGAGGCTATGGTGAAGGTCTCTAAACATGACAAAGACTATATCGTTGATAACACTCTAAGATTATTAAAGGTGAGATTCCAGTCTGATAAAAATAGAAATATTCAAAAGGGTTCAAGACTTTGCTTGGAAGAGATTGAGGATCCTGTATAACGTCATTCAGAATTTTATGTAGGTTATACTGACCTATACTTAGAGAGGATATTGCAAATGTTGAGGATGACGTCTTTCTACATAGAATAGTTTATTTCATACAAAAGGCCATAGGCCCATGAGTACACAAATGCTTATTTAACAATATACAAAATATCAATAGGTTGTGACACAGTATACATAGTAACTATTATCAAGTGATTAAGCATGGTTCAACTGAAGTATAATTGTTATAGCTATAGCAATGAAGTATTCATATACTCCTATCAAATGTAGGTATATACATAGAAATATGAACTAAATATGATTTTATAATTTGACCTGACGAGGAGAATCTTATGTATTATTATACAATAATTCATTACGTATTTTAAACTTTCAAAAACATACATGGCAAGGTTTCTTTCTATGCGTACATTGTTATTGTTCATGAGTTCAGTAAATATTAGGATGCTTCCAGTAGTATGGTTTGTTATATTTTAAACGCAGTTCTTTGTACATTGTGCATTCAAACAAGAAATGGAATTCATCCTCGAGATTGTTACATAACTGACCTTTACGTTCATGTAGTGGTAGTTTTTGTGGTTTGTGCCATCTCCCCGTCTCCACTTCAAGACGGTGAGATGACACTCGTAATCTGCTTAAAGCACATCTGAATTTTCTTCAATTTACATTTTCTAAATACGGTTGAAAGCGATTTTCGGAAAGCAATACGTATGTCCTAGCACGGGTTGAGTTCACTAATTCTTCATTCCAACTTTGAATAAATGTATCCTTTAATCGTTGTTTAAAAATTGACTTAAAACCTATTTTATTTCCAACGCCATGGAATAACCAGACATGATTAAAACAAAGTTTATCAAAAATATATTTAACTTGACTTGCCCAATTTTGTTTGTTAGGATATTTTGCCATATCATCTAACATCATACTATACACAATGGTTATGTACTTTGTATCATTGCTCCCAACAATCTTAAACCAAAAGTTTATAATTCTATGAATTCTATAATTAATGAATGACTGTCTTCCTAGTTCCCCATAAATAAAGTTATTCTGCGTACTCCTTCCTGCATAGACCAATACATGTGTAAAATGAAATGTTTAAAGAGCTGATTGGTACAAGAGTTCATCAACGACGCCAAACAGGTAAGTCACCCAGTTATATTTGACGATGTACTAAGAATGTTCTCACAAAATTAGGACCATTTAACATATCACCAAACAGAGCTGAGAGCGTACAGGTGCTACTCGCGGATATTTACCCGGGGACACGTTTTACATCACAGAACAGGATATATTAACGCAAAATGGAACATGTTTAATGAGACGAGAAATACCATTACAGGGACACACGGTAATCTTGAAGTGTGTATCAAGCATTAACACTACTCCTCCATTTACTACTTCAGACCCATGATACCATTACAGGGACACACGGTAATCTTGAAGTGTGTATCAAGCACTGACACTACTCCTCCATTTACTACTTCAGACCCATGATACCATTACAGGGACACACGGAAATCTTGAAGTGTGTATCAAGCATTAACACTACTCCTCCATTTACTACTTCAGTATCATGGCTGTGGCAGATCAGACCCATGACACTCGCATGTATGTATGTTGTACGATTAGGGTCAAAACTACCAATACAAAAGTGTAGGTGCACCTGTAAAAAGTATAGGTACACCTATGTTTTGTATGGGTGCACCTGTAAAATTGTAGGTGCACCCATAAAATTGTAGGTGCACCCATAAAATATATAGGTGCACCTCTAAAATATATAGATGCACCTATAATTATGGGTGTACCTGCATTGTTAATGAACACGGTCAAAAGTCTCGTTCAATCAAATTCATTGTTACAGACTGAGACATTTTAGTTACGGGGTTAAATTAAATTGTATCACAACAATATACACTATCTACAGATCGTTCGAATACCGCCAGTGCGAATGATCGAGGGCGTAAACACCGAAGTGGTGGGCGAGGAGGTGACGATTACAACGGTAGACGTGGGAGCTTTCGTGGTCGAAACTAGATTCGTGCGGGGTTTCGTAACGTTCGTGGTTGGAACTCTAATATAGAAAGTGACAATTTTAATCTTCGATATGCATGTGTGAAGCACTGAGATCTTGTCATTATCGGTATTACTGAGACGCATCTCACAGGCAATTCTATTCTAGAAGCTGAGGGTTGCAGGTGGTTTGGGAACAACCGGACGAATCTACACGTATGAGCCAAAACCGGATCAGTTGGAGTGGGATTTCTCATTCGTGAGGAACTTCTGGACTATTTTGATATACATATATTAGATGACTCCATAGAAAGAATACTTTAGCTTAAATTAATGCATATATTTGAATCTTTTGTCTTGTTCCCATGTGTTCGTTAAATTCCACCAGAGAACTCTTGTCGAAATGAAGATGCCCACAACTTCTTTGGCAGTTTATTATCAGATATTTATAATTATCAGAACGAAGGACTAATCTACTTATGTGGCGATTTTAAAAGTCGTTATGGTAATACTGTTGACTTTATATCTGGTGATGATAGTATATTTGAGCGGGATGTCGTTTAATTTAAAAGTAATGCTTACGGTGATATGCTGATTGATTTTTTAATTAACGTTAATATGTGTATGCTGAACGGTGAAATTGTCTGTGCATCAATTTTACTTCCATATCTGTTAAAGGGTATTCTGTAGTGGATTATTGTTTAGTTAGCCATGAACAACTATCAGATGTCAGTGAATTTTCAGTTATACGGGCAGTTGACCTTATAAACAAGGTTTGTCTTATAAGTGATAAAGCTCCATCTGGCTTTCCTGATTCTGTTCTTACTTGGCTTTTTAAACTTTCATTATTTAAAATTTATCAGTACGGGAGCAGACAATTCATTTCACGTGCCTGAACCGCATAACTCAAACATAAATAATTGGGGTTGGAGGCAACGTAGTTCCCATTTTGCGAGCACGTGCAGCTGCGCGGATTTTATAGTACTCTTTTTAAAAACCCTAGTTTAAAGCGTAGACTAGATGACAGAGAAAACAAATCATATCAGAAGTAAATTATTATGTCGGAGATTCACTAAACAATCGTGTTGACAGGTTTTATAGAGATATCATAGTCGAAAATCGCGGTACAAATGCGAAAATCGAAAAAAAGTAGTTTTTGTTTTCTTCGAAATTGCCAATGTTTCAAAACGGGTACAAAAATTGTATATTCCTAAATATTGTTGAAATTGCCAGGAGTTGAAGATCATTAACTGATCTACCTTTTTTGAAAATTTCTTATTTTTTCGTGAATATACATTTTGCGTGCCCGTTTTGAAAGTTGGTACCTGCATTTCAGTCTTTCAGAGGCTATTCAAAATGGCGGCGACACAGAAAAACACCCAGTCAAGGGCCAGTCAGTCGCACGCCATAAACCCTCACTTCTCCCTGGACAAATTCGCACTGTCACTTAAAACTAAATTGTGAATTGAACTGAACTGCTGTATTTTTATTGCCACAGTCCAAACGATGTGCTAAAAATAGCTCACACACACGGTGTACACGTATTCAAAGGTCAAATTATGCAGATGCATGCATACTGAGTTACACACATAGACATTTGTACAGGAGTGGAATTAAGTTGTTAGACCTTTATCGAAACAGTGATCGTATATAATTCATAGTTTTACATGACTGACTTGAGTGAGTGCGTAATTTACAGTAGATCTATCATCTATGTCGGAGAATTAGTGAAACACACCAAGCTGGCAAGCAAACGAAATGGGTCATGGCATGGATTGTCTGATTGTCTGTAGCCTGTGTAGGGATTTGTGTAAGTAAATACACTTTTAATTACTGTACTGTAGTGTAGGACAAGTGTTTAACATCGAAACATATGAAATGGTGGTGGTTCATATATATTAACTTAATTCTGATCATTTTTAGAACACAGGAGTGATGAATGATTGATGAAAATGTAAGCCTTGAAAATACTACTTATTCATGAATGCCAGTCTTACATTTTGGACAGTATCCAGAAAGTCCAGTTGTGTTTTTTTAAGAAAACTATTATGGAAAGCTGGCATTGATAGCATTAAGAAAGTTGAACATAGTTATTAATATTAAAATTAAATGGAACAATATGTTATTTTTCAGGTCTGTTTAAATGAGGCAGTGTCAGAGTGCATTGTGTTACCACAGCCTGTTTTCACAGTCATTTCACAGTCTCACAGTAATCTGTAGAACTACATCAAGAGCCTTGTGTAAGCCAGTGTGTAGGTAAGCACAGTTTCAAAAAATCTATGAATTTATCAATGTATATATGTGGTATTGTGGACCTGCACTTAGTCTCAGACTTCTTATACTAAAAATAAAAAATGAATAAATTGTGTTTTACAGCTCATCGACACATAAATAGGTCATATTGTCCATAGTACGGATGTAAAATGAATCGAACAAGATAAAAACATCCTTGTATTACATCTAAAATATTAAACTTAACCAGGACCCTGACTTAACATAATGTGCTGGCATTGACCCAGCGATAGCATGGCGGACGATAACAATCTGGAGCTTTCGGGTTCAAGTCACACATGCACCACTGAGTTTCGTCTGTGTTTTCGGGCAATACACCACCTTCCCTCAGCCTCATTTGTTGTCCAGATTGGGATTGAAACTGGGGGTTCTCTATCCTTCGAGCACCATAAAGAACCATAGAAATATATTCATTAATAAGAATAAGGCAGGTTCTCAAATTCCTATCATATGTGTCCTCCTTCCCCTCTCTCTGGGGTGGCTCTAAATAAGGTATACCGTAAAGTGTTGATCAGCCGAAAACAATTTTTTTTTAATTCATGTTACATGTAACATTTTTTTCTAAAATCACTAATTAGAAGTTTTATAGGTTTTTTTCTGGTCATTGTTTCCACCATGTTCTGTTCAATTTATATTCTTATAAAAAAAGTTCTATAGTCACTTTTTATTCATCTATTTCAACTCACCAACTTGTTACCTACCTATAAATTTAAGTTGAAAGAAAAATATGTATGGTTAAACAGAATCTGTATCATTTTTATTTTCAGAGTCCCTGATGTCCTGAGATGCTGGGAAACTGTACTGAAGTCACAAAATATGGGAGGATTTTATTGAAACGAGTGTCTAGTCACATATATATTATAATACATTTTTACAACATAATCAGCCGAATCAGAAATACTTAAACGAACAAGAATAGAATAATGCGACGGTGTACAATATTATTACTATTTTTTTTGAATCATGAATACCTCATACGGACAGTACTAGCATCAACTTCAAAAAAAATATGTCTAGTAACATTTGTGACTTGAGGGAAGGTTATTTGGACCCACTAATTTCGAAATTCCCAGGATCACAAGTTCAGCAAAATATTATATCAACATACATGTCTGACTGTTGACACAGGTGGATCGATGGCGACTTTAACTGGACAGTTCATTGGAGTGGCTCAAAATAAGGGCTAATACGAAAATATAAATGTGTTTCTGTTAATCTGACCGACCATGCCCAATTTCTTTATTGGATTAAAATGATGTTTTCTGAATTTTATTGGATTATAAAGTTTGTGGAATAACAGATGGCAGGAGGTGTATATTACTGGTTCTACCCAGAAAAGTGGGTGGTCTGTCTCCGCAAAAAAAACAACCCCAGATACATGTATATATATAACCCCACATATGTTGAAAATGACTTGAGCCATATAAACAATACAGGCGGAGAGGTGCGCATATTAAAGGGACATGCAGCATTCTTTTTTTTTTAAACGCCAAAATGTTATAATTTAAATATATGCAAGCGTGTGTAAAATCAATTCTTGATTAATCAATCGAGGTGCACATTTTAATGCTTGATAAATGCTGTGTGTCCCTTTAATAAATAAAAACAATTATTGTATGATGTAATTTAATTTTTTATGTAATACCCTTTATATTTGGATGTTTTGATATTTGAAATAAAATGTTTTAAATCAAATAAATAATTCATTTTGATATCTGACTTGTTACATATTTTTTACTTAGTCATGAACGATAATATTTAAGGCCTTAATATGTACCTTAAATGTTTATTGTTTACCATCGAATGGTGAGGCGGCATATGGTGTTAGTTATCTGTAAGTCTATATCCTTCCACAGTTTTTAACCAATCTTTTCGAAACTTTACATGATCTTTATCTATAGCATATCGATTTTGCATCAAAATAAAATTTATTTATGAATATATATTCTTGCATTGTACAATTTTCCACGGATTGTTTTCAGTGCGGTCATTCAAGTACCATGGACATATTGAGTAATGGAGATGTTCGGTTGCCTTTTTTATATTTGTATACATTCTCATTTTCACCTCTCACCGCTGCGGGTTCAATTCCCACTGGGAGCTCAACTTGTAGGTGAGAAAGTGTCGATTCTTACAGATAGCAGAAAGTACACAGTACTGGTTCTACCCAGGAATTATGGCCTAAAATGTGCTATAATGACATAAAACACAATTCAACTTTAAAAATATATAGTAAAAAAATTGGCCTTCTTTAATTTCCTTCGATGCTATCAGTATAAGTATTACGACAGTGTTTCTGTCTGAAAAAAAAATCATCTTAGGTTTCAACCGACAAATGGTCTATATTTAAACTAATACAAGTAAGATGGGGCCCTCAAACCCTTTTATGTGTGGGCGATATATTCCACGGTTGATTCATGATACTAGCATGGGACAGCTACAGTACATATGACAGTGCTGAGTGCAGTTGCGGATGAATTCATTTGAATATTTAACGGCTCATCAACACAGTACAGGTTATTTAGAGCCGCCCCAGAGAGAGGGGAAGGATACATAGGAATCCGGGAACCGTGCCCTGCTCTTATTATCGAATAGATTCCTATGGTTCTTTAACATGCTCGGATGATAGACCTATACGCGGGACCACCCGGTTTACGTCCTCATCTGACGGACGAGGCTAAGGGAAAGTGTCTTGCCCAAGAACACACCGACAAAACTCAGTGGCACCACCTCCGGTTACAAATCCGCTGCGCTACTGACTGCGACAAGTTGCGGATGACAATTAGACACTGGATAGTCTAGTCAAAAACACAGCAACAAATATATTATCTGAATATGTTTAAGAAAGTATGCTTGCAAGAGCTTTCAAAAATAGACTTTCATGATTTTAGTTGGGGTGGGATGGGGATGGGGCGCATCCTTTTAAATCTCAGCTCAGATGCCCTCCCCCTCCTTCTCTCCACCCCAACTCCCATCTTGAACAGTAGCGATTGTTACGTACACTTTCCACATATGAGCGGGCGCCCAATACTACCCGCTCCTTCGAATACGCGCCTGCAGTTTTTGCGAGGTCAGTCGAGTCAAAATTACAGTTGTCAAACAATTCGTATTTTCGTGTACTTTTGATAAAGAAATAACATGCTTTTCGTGACATGCAGCAAAATTCATGTAATGTGTGAGCTAAAACAACAATCCAAGTATCTCCTCGTATTTTATTTAACAAAAAACACACGGTTGTTGTCATTTTAATCGTATTCTAAAAATGGCATCTTTTAGAGTTATCGCCCCTCGCTTCGACATTTTACAAGGCGGGTCTGCATTTATCACGCAGTAAAGCTTCTAAAAAAAAAAGTCGGTACAGCCGAAAATCACGAAACTTAAAGTGGAAATGACATTTCATGATCAAAAATTGTCACAATTTTCCAAATTATGTGTTTTAAAAAATTCAAAATGGCGGACATTTTTTTTTTTGACGTTGCCGAAAGATGACGTACTACTTTTCGTTGTCAAGCGTGGTTGCGATATTTGAAAGATATAGGAAAATATCAAGGCTGCTCCCCTACTGTATAGTGAGTTAGAATCCGAGAATTTGCATTCTTATGATAAGTTTAATGTTGATTCTATTCCGAATGCATTTTTATGTGATTGCGAGATTTTAGCCTTAGTAAACACAACTATTGCAGGCTTGGAATGTAGCTTCCGTACACAGGGTGATATAGACGTAGCCTATGATGGGTGGTGTGACCTTGTTAAGAAAGAAATGTATCAAAAGCTACCTTATAAGTCTGTGAAGTGCGGATTGAGCAACAAGTGCAGAAGAACAGGAAAGCCGTGGTGGAGTGAAACACTGTCTCAATTATGGAATAATGTTTGTACCCTAGACAGTAAATGGTTACAGTCGTCTTCTTCGTCTGACAATGTTAAGTTTAATTCTGACTATTGTTTAGCAAGAAAGACATTTGACATGGGTGTTCAGCGATCAAAACGTCTATTCTGGTATTAAATGCAAAATGATATTCTCGAGGAGGTAAACATACACCAAACCCAATTTTGGAAGTCAATAGGAAAGATTGGAGTGGGGTAAACTAAAAAACATGTTATACCAATGGAGGTCTTCTTGGATGACGGTAAGTTGTCAACGGATGTGAAGGATGTTCTTTTAAAATGGGAACGTGCTTTTGATCATCTTTTAAACGTTAACTCGGATGTTAATAGTGTATTTGAGTTTAATGTCGATGGTATTTTTTTGGACAGTAATATTTCATTTTTAGAAGTGAAGAAAGCTATAAATAATGCTAAGAGAGGTAAATCTTTTGGCGTTGACTTAATACTTAATACCGATTGATGTGTTAAAAAATTATACATCTGTATTATTTCTGCATGCCTTCGATCTTTGAAGATCGCTGAGCTCGATACTTATATTTAGTTATCGGTCGTACATTTTCATTTTCTTTGGTTTTCTTACTAAAATTTTTGATTCGGTGGTTCCACTACTCTGGCCGATAAAAGGCTCTGTTTTTTTTTAACCACTTATAGGATATGTTGTCTGCTTTTTAATTTAGTCTTTTGGCTGTTACTTGTGATATGCAGGCTTCATAACCGCTGCTCCCAACTAAATTCAATTATGTTTATTTCGCTCTTCGGGGCATTTAATTTTATTAGATACTGGGACCATACGCCGTACGACATGGGGAAGCAAATAACTCCATGTGCACCGCCGTATGCATGCCATCTTCGGGATTGTTAAAATTGTGTAATATTGATTTTATGAATATTGAGTTCTGCTCAACCCGGGGCTAGAGGGCGTGAGCGGTAGCTAGCATATTTCACTATCGCTCATGAACAGTCTCAATCAAACCGAGACTGCAATATTTTTGTATGTGTCGTGCTCGGCCGTTTCCAAAGGTCCATTATTATACTCTTTTTTATTTAATGTCTGCTTTGAAACAAGTACAATTCCTACAATTTGGGGTAAAAGTATTATTAATCCTATCCCGAAGACAAGCTCCGCTGATCCAAGAGACCCCTATCTTACAGGGGCATACCATTAGCTTCGTCTATGTATAAACTTTATAGTTCAGTGTTGAATAATAGACTTTCTATATGGTCTGAAGTTGATAATGAAATCGTCGATGAGCAAAACGGTTTTAGAAAAAATCGCAGCACAGTAGATCATATTGCCTCATTAACAAATATTATAGAAACTAGAACAAAGCTTTCAACATTTTGTTCTTTTATAAATTTTCGATATAAAGCATATGATTTTATCATCAGAGAAAACTTTGGAAAACACTTCAATATAGAGGCGTTTCTAGTAAAATGTTGATAGTAGTTAAGTCTTTATATGCGTCTCTATCATCATGTGTAATAGTGAACAATGTTTCAACCGATTCGTACAACGTTAAGGCGGTTTAAGGCAAGGCTGTCCGCCGTCTCCTATACTTTTTAACTTATTTATTAATGATTTGGCATTAAAAATCAAATCACTGGGGAAAGGTATAGAACTTGATGACGGTGAAAAGGTGTGTATATTATTATACGCTGATGATATTGTCCTAATTGCCGATATTGAGCACGATCTTCAATTTATGTTACATGAACTTCATACTGGTATTATGTAGTATGTGAATTATTAGGTGTAGAAATCACACTTAATAATGATCTTAAATAACAACCTTAACATTATATAACTTACATTAAGACAAGTAAATTGATGTACAACTAAACGTGTATTCATCATATATAAAATAGGCAGTGTACCTTTAAAATAAACCTATAAGCAAATTAATACAAATCACTGCTTCAATGCACATCACTATAAACTGACCACACAAGTGACCAATCAGATCACTGCTTACCTGAAATGCATTTTCCCGCTTTCTGTCTTTGTGTCAGATCTTGTAAAAACACCTTAGAGTCAACATGAGTTTTCTTGAAAGTTGTAATGAAGGTATTGTTTCCCTCTTTTTCTCTTTTATTGTGTATATTGATAATTCTGAGATTTTCTGGAGTTTTCTTGGATTGAATTGGATTGTTTCAATCTAGTTATTTATTTTAACATTTTGCACAACTGATCAAATGCATACACTTCTAATTTGCAGTGAGCAGATTGTGAGAATGAAGAAAGCCATGCATGTACAAGGCCTCTAGAGCCAAACTCTAGGTAGGTTATGAAATTGTAGGCTATAGCATTGTAAATTGTAAACATATTTGTATGTATATTAATATTGTATTAAGCTCTGACATAAATATTACTCCAGGAAATATATCAGCATCTCTGTATTTAGTAAATATATGAGTGGATCAATTCGTTATTTAGCAATGTTTGACTAAATTATGTTACTGCAAAGTTGAAATGTATTATTGTTAATATGTTAAATATATGTAATCCTACTTATTATTATATGTATGTATTTTCAGGACCATAAATAAATATAGTACGGAGCAATGTACTGTGATTTAATCTAATAAACTATTAATGAACTTATACTGGACTATTAGTATAACCTACTATACCACATGAATAGCCCAGATATAACAATGATAGTAATAGAATGTCTATAAATAATAATAAAAGTAATGTCACTTTAGGCTAAATTCAAATTGTATTTTTATGTGTTAATCTAATACTGTTGATACCATTGACCGATATGTTTATCTAACTCTGAATGAATATTTGGATTATTCCATTACAGCTAAACTTGTTTCTCAAAGTGTTAGTAGAGCTTTAGGTTTGCTTATAGCTAAATATAAAAGTATGGGTGGTATGCCCTATGATGTTTATACAAAACTGTATGATACTCTTGTCTGGCCTGTTATTTCATATGGAGCTGCCATATGGGGAAATAAATCATTCTCTTGTATAAATGCTATACAACATAGAGTCATGAGGTTTTACTTAGAAGACAATGCAAATATTTGTAACCATTGGAGTCGTACTGTAAATCTTAACATTACAAGCATAAATAAACGTATATTTTGTTTGGGCTTATTATAAAGCTAACCGAAATTGTAAAAATTGGTTCCACTCTGTTGTTGATAAGTTTAAAAGTATTGGCTTAGATGCATACACGATTATATTTTTTTCCTTTCCAAAGTTAAAATTTATTGAAGATGTTACAACGGCTCTAATAGATTTATATGTAATAAATTGGAAGAATAGTATAAACAGAGTAACAGGAGTAAGTGGAGTAGGTAGAAACAAGTTACGAACATACAGGCTATTTAAATTAGATTATGAATTTGAATCATATTGCAAACGTATATTACTTTTACAGCACAGAGCTGTATTTGCAAAGTTTAGGTGTGGTGTGGCACCGTTGAGAATTGAAACAGGCCGATATGAAACTGTTGCAGAAAATAGCGTTTTTGTCCATTTTGTATTCGCAAGGTTCAGGACGAGATGCATGCTGTTTTAGAATGTGCTATGTATGATGATTTTAGAAAACTCTTATTTGATAAAGCATTGTCTGTATATCCAAATGTTATAGATGTAAACGAAACAGACAAAATGTTATTTTTGTTTTCCAATAATGATAGGATACGCGTGAGTGCGAAAACCTCTTGTAATATTTTAAAAAGTGAAACTCTGTTTTATATTCTTAATTAGGTGTTATTTGTATTTTTTATTTTACTTGTAGTAAGCTGGTAAGCTTTCTTTTTTAAAGTTAATTTCATCATATTTTTTGCTGTAAACGATGCAATCATTATTAGATAAGAAATTATGTTTTATAACGACGTTGAGAAGTCGGTGCTAATCAGTACACTCCAGATCTGATCTGGGTTGTTATCTGATTTTTTATACTATTTTTTAAGGTTTCAGTCGCCGTTGCGATTCTCTAACTCACATATTAATATTTCTATTTTAAGTACTTTTTAGACAACATGTCAAGATTAGTACCGGCCGCTCAATTATTACTATGTATATATGTGTTTGATAATAATATTCTCAGAAAATGAACAAGTATTACTAGTATCACAAGTGAGAGGGTGCAGGAAGAAGTATAGTGAGAACGTATATATATGAGAGTAGTTAACTAATACTATGTTACATCTATTTTTTTCCTATGTATTAATGATATATCTAGTGTTTTTTAACAAAGTGCTTTCCATCCGGTCCGCGCTAGTCACCAAATTTACCAATTCGACCTTGACCGCCCGCCATGACATTGATCTGACCTTTCTCATAAACCCGCAAACAATAAGAGGCAGTGACAAAGTAGGTCAGGTCAGTGGATCAAGGAAGATCAAGGTCGATGTTGAATAATAATAATAATGGAATATGTGTATGTATCTATTTGTAGCAGTAGTTCAAATATGGGCCTGGGTAAGCAGAAGAATGAATATATGGATATATAGCAGTATTATTATTAATATGTATATTGTGTAAACAACCAGTAAACTAATGGCCAGTAGTCACAAAAAGAGGTAGGGTAAAAACATAATACTAGAACCACGAGATGGCAGACTACAGGTACGTACAAACACGTATAACAAAGCCTCTTTCTACCACCACATATACAAGACTGACTAAAACCATTAACTTTGTGTAAATAATGTTGTGTTAATTGATTATTGTTCAATAACTATATAATTTTAATTAATGCTCAAACATAAGGAAAAAACCCTAATTGGGGCCATTTTGTACAACCTTGGTCACTTTATATATGGTATGAGAAATAACAAAAAGTATAACGCACCATGATGACTTGAAGAGGGAGGTCCTAGCAGCCTGCGGCCGACTGTCTACAACAAAACAAGTAGCCAGAGCGCGACGACCAACCAAACATCGAGAAGCAACGACCGCCCAGGGGCACATATGTAAGGCACAAGTGCGTCTGGGCACCTTCAAGATCCAACCACCTACGCGTACAACGTACAACATCTCTACCATACGACGACGCAACCAGTCAGCCACACCTGATGGGGATGGGGAAAAGAGACGCTGCTAACTACTCCAACGTACCTGTCGGTGGGAAGGGAAGTCATCTTCGATCCTTCTTGCAAGCAACATAGGCGACAAATAAGCCCAATAAGTATATAAATATGGGCGACCCATGTCGAAAGGTCGCTACATATCCCGCATCGTCCTAAAAATCTGTGCCCAAAAAATATGAATAAGCGCAACCTGTAAAAACGGTCGTGACGTATCCCACATCACCCTGGAACCCCAGCCCATTAAGTATAAATATGCCTGACCTGTAAAAACGGTCGTGACGTATCCCACATCATCCTAAAACCCCAGCCCATTAAGTATAAATACGCGCGACCTGTAAATGACAGTCATGACATATGCCACATCTCCTAAAAACCAAGCCCAATAAGCATAAATAAGGGCGACCGATGTCAAAAGGTCGCGTCATATCCCGCATCATCCTAAGATATGTGCCCAATAAGTATAAATATGGGCGACCCAGCAAAAAGGTCGCTTAGGATCCCTCATCTCCCATGTATGTTTTATTAATATGCAAGTAATACCAGTTCGCTAGCAATATATATGTATAAATACGGGCGACCCAGCACAAGGTCGTTACGTATCCCTCATCAACCCCTATGTAAGTATTACCAGTCCGTTAGCAACAACTTTACAGCCTACCATAGAAAGCCAGTAACGAGAAATTAGGTTGAATTAACCGACAGTGCTGGCTTTCCGCTTTGATAAACTGTTTAGAAACTTTGGCGGACTCTGTGGCGGAGTCTTCAAAATTAAACAAAAATTTCAAAATTATACCCTTTTACAGTCCACACATTATGCCTGGGCGTACCGGGATTCTCTGGTGTCTATATAGGCGGCGGGACTATAATCCTTAGAACCACACACACACACACAGTTGAAGTTTGATAGTTGGTTGATTGAATTATGTTCTACGTCATTTTCAGCACATGTTAGGATATATATGAGGGTGGATATTGTAGTTGTGGATGCACTTTTTCCAGGGCAGAACCAGTATTCTTTACCTCCAGAATCTGTAAGAATCGATAATTGATGGATGTTGTTGCGAAGTACAGTATAATTCTTACTTAATCACAATAACACACTTAATTCAAAATAAAAGTAACGGGACCCCAACTCACCTCCCCACTACCCTCCCATAGCACCTCCACCTTAACTCACAGGGAAACGTCTGTCTCATGTACTCAGGAACTGTACACATTAGAGATATAAGAGACACGAACGCACTCACGCACGCACCCACGCACGCATCCTTTGATTGTTTACGTTTGCATTTAATTAATGCGTTAACCATATCAATGTACGATATCATTCGTTCACTCCCCTCACGGACTCTAATCGGACTCCCCTTAAAGTCAGGGGAGGTACCAAATTTATGGGAGGAGCTAACGCTACACGATTTACCGTACGGAGTTGATTCACCAAAACGGACCGAAACAGATATACGAATTACCAAAACGGTTTTTGTTTTGATGACTTAACGAATAATGCGCGCATACTTATTTTATTTGTTAGTCTTAATAGAATAATCCTTTTTTTTTTAGTAAGCATCTCTGTGGCCGATTGGTTATCGACGTTGCGTTGTAATCTTCGCCTCTCACCGCTTCGGGTTCGAACCCCCAGTGGCCTACTTTGCCACTGACCGTTCCAAGGCGGTAGCCCTATTGTCAACCCTTTTGTGTTTGTGATGTCGTTTACTTTTATTATTACTTTTGCCTTCTTGTGTGTCTGTTTCCATGTATGTTTCTGTGTTTTGTGGTTGACTGTCCTCCTTGAATGCTACTTTCCCTGTCCGATCTTTTTATATTTCTTTTGTAAGTGAGGAAGTGTCGACTCTTACGGATGGCGGGAGGTGTACAGTACTGGTTCTACCCAGGAAGAGTATGGGTGGTCTGCCTCCACCACAAAACATCGACCGTCATATATAACATTGCATGAAAATGACGTAAAACAAACTTTTTGAGTAGTTATATCTTTAAAAACATATGTTATAACGTCTTTAAATAATAATTATACCGCATGCAGTAGAGTGGGTCAAAAGGACTTACCGAATCTGACTTTGTTTTTATTAATGATAAACTTATAAGTGCACATCTTTTATTTTTGATATATAATTAACATTATAATTATTTTCGAGTAGATATTATTTAAAAAAAGAGTTGTTCTTCTTTATATGATAATTATACCACATACAGTAGGAAGGGAATAGCAGTTGGCGGAAAGCATATATTCAAACGGAGATTGCTTTGATTAATTAAAACATAATATATGCATATATCTGTAATGTTTCGTTCTCAATTAATATAATTCACATGTTTGAGGATTTAATACTAAAAGTTATGTTTACGTCCTAAAATTATAATTATACTGCATACAGTAGAGTGAGCATAGTACTTTAGTGACTGAATGCAAAGTATAACATGGCTCTACATGGTTAAATATAAAACATAATACATGTAGCAATGCATATCGAATTTTATTTCTTATAAATATGATTCCGCAGACAGAATATGATAACTCTAATTTTACAGCATATATAAATGGAAAATATAAATAGAAAAAATAAGAAAAATAAATAATAAAAACAAATAATAATGTTTTTAATCAGCTGACAGTGATATTTATAACAGAAATATTAATAATATTTGTTATTAGGTCTATGTATTTATACATATAACATATACACCTGGCAAAGATAACACATTAATAATACAGCAACAGTTTAACAACCAAATTTAAATAAGACTATTGTTGTAGTAAGCACATTTATGGTAAAGATATACAGGATGGGTTCGAGCTAATGGAACAGCTCCAACCTACAAATTCCTGCTCTCGCAACCGCAAACCATGCTAAAAAAAGAAGCATTTTCACACACACGCGCACGCGCTTTGGCGTATGAATAGATATACGGAGTACGTTGTCCAATGGTGGAGAAGCGGACTTTCGATCGAGAGTTTGTGGGTTCAATCCTCGCCATAGCCATGTCATGTATCCTTCAGTAGTTAAATAATCCACATTGGTGAATGCTGATTATACCCAGGAAGCCATCGAAAATGATTAATGTAAGTTGCAAGAACTTGTTTCACAATCGATCTGTTCCCTTGTAAAATGACGTGTTTCCCTTTCACCTTTCACGTATATGTAATCATTCGGTTAACATTTCAGTAAACTGTTTCTGAGATAAGATAATACTGGTTCAAGTATGCATGACAACTTTTTTCTACATGACAACTGCTTATTATTGTCATATTTCAAAAAATAATTTCATGCCAATAAATACATTTAATGTTTTACAAAACTTGGTAGTTTAGTGCTTTACCTGAGGAATTGCTTGCTGTTGCTGTATAGACACGTTTCCCTGTTGCTCAACAGACTTGAAACCCCGGATTACGTTCATAATCGTAAAACTGCACTCATCCCACGAAGGTTCCGGTACTCGAAGCAGCTCGGACTCCATATACCTGCTGAAGCCTCTGACTCTCCTATCGTGCTCACTCAATACTGGGGTTCTTATATTTGAAATCAGGTTCTTTGCCTGCTGCATTATCTGCGAAGCAAAGGCAAATTTAATGAATAAATCAATTATCTTAAATAATTGTTTTTCTGAATGATTTCGTGCATGCAATTATAAAATGCAGTCTACGTAACGAGTATTTTAAATGTTTCAATGTATCTTGGACAATATTCTAAATCTACGAGGCATTTACCATGTACTCAATTTACGCCGATTTTTTTTAAAGATATATCTTGTTTAAATTTCAAGTCAATACATTTTATGTAAAACAATTTTTATAATTATCCCTGGAACCACAATGATAACTTTTGCTGGCAAGAATATTTCGAGCAATAGAACAAAACTAAAAAGTTTATTGTGAAAAAAAAAAACACCAAAAGAAGTTTCCACTTCCTATTGAAATGAAGTTCGTTATTGAGAGTGTGACAATATTGATTTGGTATAGATAAAACAAGGTATTTCATCTATTTACGAGTTAAGTAAGTGTTTTACCTCCATCGCAGACACGTCATCGCTGTCAGCTAATGTGGATGGTGTGGCAGAAGTGGGTAGTTTTCTCGGTTTACACTTTCCTTTGCCTTTGTATTGGGCTTTGGAAGTGCAAGACCCTTCAATCTGTTGACCGTCTTCTATATCCTCCTGAAGACTCTAGTCATCATCGCCAAAACCATCATCATCCCCTTCATCATCCCAATCTGCATGTACTAATCCAGGGAACTGCAAACACAAAATAAGAGTCCATTGCATATACCAACAGAGCATAATAAAAGGGGAAAAAAGAAAAGAGAATGAAAACACCTTAACTGAAACCACGGACTATTAAACTTACAGTATATGTTGCTGTTGTTCTGTTACGTTGAATATGTGGTCGAAGAAACTGGTACCGCTCCAAAATCTTCTGGTCTGTGTATGAAAGCGTCACCGCAGGAGCGCCAGATTTACGCTTCAACAACTTCACAAATCTGGTTCGCATGTTGCGCATATGTGCATCCACCTGTGTAACTGAAATGTAATAGAAAACAGATGAAAAGTTAGATCTTCTACCAAAAAGTCTGGCTACAGGTAAATTATATAAATATTGTACAACTAATGATTCTGCTAATCAAAGCCAATGTTTCACAGATAGTAGTAATGTTGTAAATACCAATTAAAATATAATCAATCTGAAAAAAACACAGTTCTTTTCAATACATTTTTCTAGGAGAAAATAACATGTTAGTTTTAATTTCAATCATTTTGATTTTCAGAATAAAGCAATTAATGCGTAACATCTACACACCTGTCGGCAGGGGACTTTGAATCTTCTCCCAATCCTCACGGTTGTGCTAAATTAACTCCTGGATTAGTCGTGTTTTCATGTCTTTGTTCTTGTAATGTTCTTGTGATTTGTCATAGAAGATTGGGTTACTGAGCCAAAATTCAGCCAGAGTATCCTGATGTCCGTCTTTCCAGGGGTACCCCTTGTCCCCATCACTTGCACCCGTCTTCAGTTTCTTTGTTTGGGATGGTTGAGGCTGGGTTGCTTGGGATACATCAGAGTCTTCCGGATCCGACACGGCATGCTCTGAGACTGGCTCCGTTATTTCTGTGGGGGGGGGGGGGGGTGGGGGCCTTGGTGCAGGGAGAGTTTTGCCTTTTTTACATCGGCGTGGCATATTGAAAATAAAACTGTTGCTCGGACGGATATCAGTTTAAGAATAAGCGCGAGTCGTCTGCGAAATACATTATATACCGATGTGTCACGTGGTCAAATGACGTAATTGAAAACAAAATACGACATAAATGCGATAATGCGAATAAAAAGACACATTCGCGCGAAATTCGCCAAACACAATTCTACAAATTCTATTGTCGCAATATAGGCACAGAATGTCGCAGATACATTGCAGTTTATTTTTAAATTATTTTCAAATATATCGCAATTATTTCGCTCTTCACAAAGTATTAGATCTATTCGGTGCCCAGACCGTCGGAATTTCTTTCTTGTCTGAAATCAGTCGCATTTTAGTTTCATAGGTCGCAAACAATTCACAAAGCTTCTCAAATTTCTCGCATATCTTAATTCGTGGAAACTACAAAGAGAACGGTTTGAGATGGGTTCGCGATCTACGCGATGATTTTGTGAATATATTGAGAGAAATTTTGTCGCACGAATTTTTTCAACATGTTGAAAATTCAAGCGACAAGAAAACGAAGGCCTGCGACTCATGCGAAGAAATTGAGAGCTTTCGAGACATTTTTGAAACTATCTCGCGAATGCCGTTCGCAAGTGTGTCGCTTACATTCGCAGCCCATCGTGACAGGGGTTTAAGTATTAGCAGAAGTGAATATTAACCAAGTCTTTTTACCATTGATTGCGATACTTTAGGCACAATTATATCTTTATTGCCTCTCTCACACAGTGAAGAATATCCTTGCGAATATGAAAATTTGAAATTCGCGGCAAATTCGCCGAAAATGATAAGATTGGCCTGGAGAAATACTGAAAAAAGTGAGGCCTTATGAATGCTTCCGAAATTCTTACGAATCCTCGCGAATCCTTGCGAATTTCTTACGAACCTTTCGATAACTTAACAATCAATTTGCCGAATTTCTTGCGAATCCTTTGCGAATGTTACGAATGCTTACGAATGCCGTTGAGAATCTTGCGAATGCTTGCGAACGCCTACACAACGCATGCTTGGCTAATTGCATATACCAATTGCCAATGTTTCTCTTTGTCACTTATTCGCCAGCCAGGAAAAGGCAAGACGAATGCTATCAAATCCCTACAAATGTCTTACGATCACTACAAATGTCTTGCCATCAATAAGAATGGCTTGCGATTGCTTACGAAAATGTTGCGAAAGCAATGAGAATATGCTTTCCTGGCGAATTTTAGAAGCATGTTCCTAATATTCGCAACACCCCATGAACGACCGCGAATGCTTACGAACACCTACGATTGTCTGGCGATCACCTTGTGATCATTGCGAATTGGTGGCGAATTGCATTCGTAAGCCCATTCGCCACCATATTCGCCACTGTGTGAGAGCAGCATATGGACTGCGAATGCGTGTCAAAGAAAGATAAAAATGAAAAAACTCCGCTGAGAATCATCTCGCTAAATAGTTTGATTCTGCTCTCATTTCGCTAGTATTAGCAGAAGTGAATATTAACCGAGTCTTTTTACCGATGATTGTGATACTTTAGGCATAATTATAGCGAGCACAGCGCCGCAAGCGCAAGCGAGCTCCTATGGTATCATGCAGGAAACATACCAATCCATCCTTTTGAAAAGTCTTGGGTCATTTACGGTAGTTTATGGGCGACTACAACCGTAAAGTAGCATATTTCGTAACGAAATTAACAAGATAAGCATTCGTAGAAATCATTAAGAATGGTGGTTTCCAAGCAGAATGAGGTGAAAAAAACATTAAAAAACGTTCTCAAACCCATCCAAAAATGACAATGAAATTGCATTTTTACCTATGTCGTCAAAACGGCCATTAACCGGAAGCGTAGCCCAAAGTGTTATCTTGCACATTGTTCATTGGCCAAAATTCGTCAACACAATTCACAATTTAATAAAAGTAGATTTTTTGTCGCAGAAATTTATATGTCTTGCTAACCGATTAGGATAAACAAATGATTAAAACCATAAATGCAATCGGAATTCTTCGCAGATTTCCGTATTCGGATCGTCAACTATTGAAAGCCATTGACGGAAATCGACGAGGTTATTCCGTTTTCATTCGTGCCAAACCCGAACAACCTGGAAATTTCCGGAAATTTTACGGACATTATAATAAAATGACAAGACGTCATTGATTTACGTCATCATCGTACGTCATCATGACGTATGGTCAATTAGTAAACAATTAGTGAGCAAGGTGCTTATTACCGATCCATCTTTCTTTATTTCTTCTTTCTTTCTATCTTTCTTTCTTTTCTTTCTTTCTTTTTTTCTTTCTTTCTTTCTTTCTTTCTTTCTCTTTCTTTCTTTCTTTCTTCCAGAACCATTGACGTATTGTACACATAATTTTGATTATTCACAGTTTCGTTTCTGTGAATGAGTTTACTAGCAGGCTTTTTTTGTGATAACCACAAAAGTTCAGCGAGATTTTTAACCTGAATAGGGGACCAACGGCTTTACATCCATAGGAAGAATGACATACTTTTACAGTAACTTTAACTATCTTGCACGAATAAGTTCTAGATCTAAGGGAGTGCGTTTTCAATTCTCGAGACGTGAACCTCCGGGAGTCGAACCCCAGACTTCTATATCCAGCAGCAAGTAAGCTAACCACTCTGTCATCGCATCTTTTTTAACCGCACAATAACATTATTGTCCATTATGAAAAAATACAACTACTAGTATTTAGAACAACACCAGGTCTAGAATGACTAAACGATGGTTAGGCCCCAAGATGTTACTCACACTGACAGGGGTAGGAACAGCCTCCTTCCCGAGATCCCAATAATTTGACTGGCATGTTGGGGTAGGGGAAGTTCAAAAAGTATTTTTACCATATGTTGCATATTGGGGCGCTTCGACCTTTTATCCAAAAATGGTTTTATTGAGTTGGGCAAACCGAAATTAAGACATTCTGAAAAATTGATAGCAAACTATTGAGGCTAACTGAAGTTATGTTTGAGATTTCTTATTTGTTTGCTGTCTCAGCAACACGGCAGATGTACATAATACCCGAAAGGTAGGAATTTACATACAAAAAGCCTCATCTAGATTGATGGCTGTAAAATATTTATTTCTGAACCGAATTTCGAAACTAAGGTGTTTTTATTTACCACTAAAATTGCCAGTTCCAATAATATATAATGTATTTACATTTTGTTAAAACTACTCACTTACATAGCTGAAAAACCTTTGGCTTAAACAAACGCCCGAAATAATAGCAAATTTGTCGGGTTAAGACTCCACCATAATGTACACAATTGTTTTTCTTATATTTTTTTTGGCTGGATTGCTTTGAAACTTGACACTTGTTCAATATCATTACAAATGTTCTATGAAAATAACCCTAACTATGTCATGAATTTTACAGGGACTATCCCCACTTTTCACACAGAGTTTTCAGTTAAAATGGCGTTCGCACCACTATTGGCGCTTCACCTTTTTTTTTTGTTACGTTTAACAAAGTTTGAGGTTTCCACTGATCCCCCATATAAATAAAACGTTCCTATGTCAGTGTACCTGTAACCGGTCATCCGGTTTGGTCTGATGCTACGGAGTAGTTCAGATTTGAAGGTGATGAAAACACGGTTTGAAAAGTTAACCTGTCTTCTGCTTCAATCGATCTATGCTTTTTCCTGTCCTATCATTTCACTATTTTTGTTTTTCTACCATCGACAGAAGCATTAGGGTCACATAGGACACTCAGTTTCTTAAAATGTAGATGTAGAAACTAATAAGTATCTTGAGCACAGCTAGTGCTTAACATAAAGAACGGTGAAACAAACGAACGTTTTTTCTACATAGCATTTGATGAATTTGGTGCATTGATGAAAAACGTCAGACCCGGTGTCCTCCACCCACAGACATACTCAACTGAAATTGTACCATCGCCATTGCTCCATCGCCTTCCGTTTAGAATGGAGCAGGGGGCGATGCAACATCGCACATCGACTGCGATGGTGCGATGGCACGATGGTACGATGGCGATGACACGATGGTACGATGGCGATGGTACGATGGCGATGGTACGATGGTCCATCGCGTCATCGTACCATCGCCATCGTACCATCGTACCATCGCGCAACGACTTGTAAAAGATCGATGGCGATGGTGCGATGGTACGATGGCGATGACGCGATGGACCTTCGCGTTATTGTACCATCGCCATAATACCATCGTGCCATCGCCATCGTACCATCGTATCATCGCGCATCGACTTGTAAAGTTCGATACGCGATGGTACGATGGCCCTTACGGAACACCGTATATTTCATATTATCTTTATGGACTGAGAATTAGAGCTGAAATGCGTGTGTTACTTACCGAGTCGAGACAAATCTTCTTTACGGATGATCATCTCGTGCTCCTGCTGATGACGTCGATTACTGGGCTTGAAATGCTCAGGCCTCAGTTTGTCAAACACTGGGGTATGATCAAAAAGACACAGACCTAATAACAAATTATTATAATCCCATTTTGCTATTCACTATGAATCCTTTGAATGTATTCTCATTAAAATCAGTGAATAATTGAGAGAGAAGATAGAAGGAAAAGTTAAGGCGGCACGTGATATGTTGGTTACTTCATTGGTTAGGATATGAAGTTTCCTATCTGTTTATTAATATGTCTGCGAAAAATATAAATAAATACGGAAAATATATCCAACTGTATTTGTGCTAAAGAGATTTTACAATATCGGCAGTTGAGAATGCGATGGGGTGAAAAACTAACATCACAAATATATTAGTTGTACAACTATAATTATGTTGTTGTTTTTGTGTGCATTGAAGTAAAATGAAATAATATATCAAAAATGTAAAAGAAAAACAAATTGTATGTCTTCACCCACCCCGCGCCAATCTCTCTCTCTCTCTCTCTCTCTCTCTCTCTCTCTCTGTTGATTCATTTGCTTTTGCCTAATATGTAAAACTTGATGAAAGAAAAAAAAATGGACACAAAAACGTGTTTTGTTAATTGTACTTTATTTTGCTTAATTGGCAAAGTGGAGGAGTGATTGTTTTAATTATGCGAAGCCACTAGCATGGAGGAGAAGGAGCTGTGAGATTATTGAGATGACCTGGACAGGTAAACAAATTATTGTCCGGAGTATTAATTATCCAATGGAAACCGGGGGGAAAATCAACAACAGACCCTATAGAGACTGTATTTAAAAAAATGCAATATCGTCATTCTATTATTATAACCAGACTAGTACTTTCAGTGACTATTCTTATACGTGTCATTTTCTTGGATAACGTGTTTCTATTTTGGTGTTTCATACGTGTTATTTATTGAGACTGTAATGTTTTCAGAATTGTGAAGTTGGCAGCGTACATGCATATCAGTACATCCTAAAGGTGAGTGTCTTTATGCTGGTAATCATCATTTATGCCACAGACTAGGGTTGTGTTCATGCAAAATATACCATCCTTTATTATGTGTTGATAGATAGGATATATATAGGTTTTAGAGTGTATTAACGAATACTTTATTAGTTCACAATATACATGCATATCATTTGTTTTTGTTTAGGTCTAAACAAACATTATATAAAATATGTGTTAAATGGCTAAAGTTATTGTTAATTGGCCTCATATGTATCATGAAACACATATGTTTTAAATACCATTAAAAGTGTCGCATGAACTGTACTTTTTGTAAATAAGCACCTGTCGACAATTTAGTCCACCTTAAAGGGATCGATGCACTTTTTCAAACACGGTTTATTTTAAAGGACATTGAAATACTTGAAAAAGCCGAACTAATTATCAAAATACCATGAAAAATAAAAAAGATATCACCTATTGAAAATTTTCTAAGAAACACAAATGGAGGCGGCCATCTTGGAACGATGACGTCATATATGACATATTTACAAAATGTAGTTTAAAGCAAAAAAAATCAATGCTAATGAAAAATAAGCTTACAATTTATACATAAAATAAACTTATTTATTAGACAACTATTTTGTTATAAAAGTGTTGTCCGGGTCGTCTTAAAACGTGATCCGGGTTGTCCTAAATGTGGTCCGGGATGTCTGGTCCGGGATGTTCCATGGTCCGGGTTGTCCCTATTCCTTTTTGTCAATATGCCATATATGGTAAAAAGGCGCGATGACGTCATCGTTCCAAGATTTATGTTCTTTTTAAACTTTCCATAGGTCATATCTCCTTTAGTTTTCATGGCATTTGGATAATTCTTCAGCTTTTTTCAAGTATTTCAGAGCCCTTTAAAATAAATCTTGCTTGAAAAAAGTGCATCAACCCCTTTAATCGCAAATAAAACAAATGCTAAAAAAACATGTGTCGCTGGTCGCATCAGGTCAGACCAGACGTAAACTGATGAACAATAACGGTTAAATAAATACATGTTTTATTTTAATTAAATATAGAGAGTATTATTTATATAAACAAGAACTTTTAGACTGTTATCTATTGTAACAGGTTTTGGCACATACTCATGTCCTGATAGGACCGTTAAAACTATTAAAAAAAATCAACATAGCACATGCATTTCGTCAGTGGAAACACACGGTCACTTTCCCATAAGTTCTCATTGTCCCGTCGCTAGCCTTAAATGTGCAACGCCACATCTAAATTTGGAAAAGGCTGATCGTTGACATCAAATATAATATGAATTGAAAATACGTTCCTACACAATACTCTGATTTAAACAGCTTATACATTCTTACTTTGTTGTAACCATTACCTCTTCGACCTTTGACTTGATTTATGCTAAGTTACCATTCTTCAATGTGTTTTTAATAAAATCATCAACAACAAAATTAATGAAAACAGCATTAAATTGTTTAAATTAATATCTATTTACGAATTTGTTTGATTCAGTTTGTACACAAACTACATCGGTGAAATCTAGATTTATTTATTATGAACTTCCCAGTGAAATAGTGGATTGTATGGTTAGAATAAACCTTATATTCTCATTATGCCCCCGAAAAGTTTCAGGGGCATATAGTAATCGCACCGTCCGTCTGCCTGTCCGTCCTTATTCCGTCCGTCCGTCATTCCGCAGTTCGTGTCCGAACTGTACCTTCAAAAACACTGCATGGATTTTTAATTAACTTGGCACTAGTGATCACCATTACAAGACGATGTGTCGCGCGCAAAAGCCAGGTCCATACATCAAAGGTCAAGGTCACACTTGCAGTTCATATGTCAAAAACGGGTACGCAATTTCGTGTCCTGACCGTAACGTCACAACACTTGCAGGGATTTTTAAATAACTTGGTAGAAGTGATCACCATAACAAGACGATGTGTCGCGCACAAAACCCAGGTCTTCAAGGTCAAGGTCACACTTGGAGGGCAAAAGTCAAATCGTGTCCGGTCAATAAATCTAGCATTCATGGACGGATTTTCAAATAACCTGGAACAAGTGCTCACCACAACAAGACGATGGTCTGTGGCCCCAAACTCCAGGTCTGTGGCCCCAAGGTCAAGGTCACATTTAGAGGTCAAAGGTCAAATCGTGTCCGGTCAATAACTTTTGCATGCCTGGGCGGATTTTCAGATGTCTCGTGTCCCATTTTTAGATAAATGGACAATTCTATGGACAAATTTATTTAACATAAAAAACAAAACATGTTAGAGTAAAATTGCACTAAACTTTTCGAATATAAAGGGAACTATTTCTGCTAAATAAATATTGTTTATGATATTATGTTCACATCAATAGTGTTGAATTACTGTCATCTCTTATATCGTTGACATTGTTTTTGCCTATAATATGCATTTGGATGAAAATTTCAATTAACCATACCCCATCCATTTCGGATTTTCTTTTCAAAGATTGCTGACCAATAGCCCTTAAAACATGACGCTAACTCGA
>JAWPHD010005750.1:0-107500 GCA_037043455.1 Cyrtodaria siliqua | reverse complement strand
GTACCCCATTTAAAAACATTGCATTGTTATATTCGAAATGTTTTGTTACAACGTATATTGAACCAATGAAAATCATTGCATGATATGACATGATGAGGTGTTACGTCCCGTTAGCAGATTTTATTAAGTTTATTAAGGGACAGCAGACTCAGAGGAAGATGAAATGAAGGATGAAGGACCATCAGAAATGCCTCTACCAGGGAGCGACACCACACGTGGCAAAGGTCTGTAGCCCTAAAGCTCAGTCCACTGACATATAGAGGCAGTTGACAATAACTGAACAAGTGTTTAGAGCAGTTTCTTTTCCGTAAACGGCAGTGGCGACCCGCCTAAAATTAATAAAGGTGTAACATTCATGTGAAAAACAAGTTTAATCTTTTTTGTTTGCGTTGTCAATCTGTGTTTGTTTTAGTTGGGCACCCCCGCCTGGCACCCCGCTTCACAATTACAATCTGATTGTTATAGAAAAAAATAATGTAGAAAATCGTGTTTTTGTGTGTGAGTTGTTTTAGTTTTAACTTGTTGTTTTAAAGTTAAAATATGCCCCTGGGACATATATAGCAAGAATGAAGTGAGAAATACGGTATAATTATGTATTAGGTGATGTTTATATAGTGAAATTCTAACAAAATAGAAACCCTAATACAGGGAACGTAGGATGCTGAGTTTTCATTGTGTTAAAAATCCACTTAATAAACACAAACTTACTCAGTTTTTGAACTATTTTTCAATAATTCAATAAACGATGGCATTAATTGATATTGGAATGAACATTCGCCCAAGCGCAGTTGAACACTAAATAAAATAGTGATTGCACTTAATAAAATAGAGACATAATGTGAGTTTTACTGAAATAAATGTTTAGGCAATTTTAAAATCTAGTCGATCTGATTGGATTGAAATGTATGTTAAACACTGAATACGGTAGCTCAATAACTTTGCAATGCCTGTTTTGATTTATTTTCATTGTCGAACTCGTCCGAGATTGTATTGTGTTACAACGCTAAAGGTAACAAGTCCACTAAGGTAACAACCACTGCTAAAGATATCAATTCCACCGTTAAAGGTAACAACCTCCTTACACTGCCAACTTCAGCTTTGTACCACAATAACCGGCCAACTTCAGTATTGTATCGCAATACCCAGCCAATTTCAGTATTATACCACAATACCCGGCCAACTTCAGTATTGTACCACAATACCCGACCAAATTCAGTATTGTACCACATGATATAATACCCGACCAACTTCAGTAATGTACCACCTGATATAATACTCGGTCAACTTCAGTATTTTACAACAACATTTTATGTTTATATGTCAAAATAGTAGGTATAAAAATGTCGAACAAGAACATTTTATAAAAACGCAGTCAACCAAAAACGCGCATATAAAAACAAACGACAAAACAAGGGAACATGCGACACCACAAACACAACAGGCTTACCAAGAGAGCGAGGTGTGTGTGTGAACATTTAATGGCACTTATATAATGTGACAATGTAATCATCATTAACAAGAGAGCGAGGTGTGTGTTTGTGTTTGGACATTTAATGACACTTATATAATGTGACAATGTAATCATCATTAACAAGAGAGCGAGGTGTGTTTTGTGTGTGGACAATTAATGACACTTATATAATGTGACAATGTAATCATCATTAACAAGAGTGCGAGGTGTGTGTTTGTGTGTGGACATTTAATGATACTTATATAATATGACAATGTAATCATCATTAACAAGAGAGCGAGGTGTGTGTTTGTGTTTGGACATTTAATGGCACTTATATAATGTGACAATGTACTCATCATTAACAAGAGTGCGAGGTGTGTGTTTGTCTGTGGACATTTAATGGCACTTATATACTATGACAATGTAATCATCATTAACAAGAGAGCGCGGTGTGTGTTTGTGTTTGGACATTTAATGGCACTTATATAATGTGACAATGTACTCATCATTAACAAGAGAGCGAGGTGTGTGTTTGTGTGTGGACATTTAATGGCACTTATATAATGTGACAATGTACCCATCATTAACAAGAGTGCGAGGTGTGTGTTTGTGTTTGGACATTTAATGGCACTTATATAATGTGACAATGTACCCATCATTAACAAGAGAGTGAGGTGTGTGTTTGTGTTTGGAATTTAATGACACTTATATAATGTGACAATGTAATCATCATTTAAATTAAAGGCACTTGTGCTGTGTTGATTCATTTACCTGTCAGCTGATAATCGAACAATTACCACTATACGATCAAGACAATTACCACTATACGATCGAGACAATTACCATTATATGATCAAAACAATTACCTTGTACGATCAAGACAATTACCACTATACGATCAAGACAATTACCATTATATGATCAAGACAATTACCACTATACGATCGAGACAATTACCATCATTATATGATCAAAACAATTACCCTGTACGATCAAGACAATTACCACTATACGATCAAGACAATTACCATTATATGATCAAGACAATTACCACTATACGATCAAGACAATTACCACTGTACGATCAAGACAATTACCACTGTATAATCAAGGACAATATATTAAGTCCAATAGTGACCGATGGAGGTGTTACAGATTAATGAATCGAGGTACTTATTTTTACTTAATATAAACTTCAAGATTGACTTGTGTTCCTTTAAAATTGTGTTTGCACCATCAACAGGAAGGTATTATCAAATGAAATGGTGCGATCGGATATTGTGTTGCATCTATTATGATCGTACAATACTTAACTCCAATAGTGCATCCCGATAATTTAGGTGAAGATATTTGATATTTGTAATATGTGTACAGGTAGCCGACAGGTAAAACACCAGGTCTCTGTCGACTATTAAAAAATGCGGAGACCAATCGAGAACCAGACATTTCATGTAGAGTATCGTTAAAATGTCCATGACCGAATTTACTTTTAAAGAAAACATAGAAAAAATATAAAGTCATTTTAAATGGTAAGTATTTTTAGCACGGTATAAGGATAATCTCATTTTCATAATGACACACATTTTGGACATATCTTTTAAATAAATATATGTTAAAACCGATACGGATGATAGATGTACGGTTATGGTTGACAAGGTCTTAGGTTGGAGTACGTGAATTCATTACTATACATCTAATATTAATTAAATCGAATAAATGAGCAGCACTTACATATTATTCGACTTTATGATCGGTATTCATAACTTTGGGAAAACGGCAAAAACAACGATATTTGAAACTGTTTATGTCAGCTGATAGAATTGACAATTTAAAAATAAAATTAAAGAAATGTCAACAAAATAGTGCCTTTTTAAATCAATACACAATATCTGATCCAGCCGCATTAATCCCCGGCTAGCAGACGGTCTCATTAATGTCACATGGTAATTGCTTTCAACCTGTCTGTAAGTCTTAAGGTTTTACGTTTTTTGTTTGGTCGGCTTCGAGTACATGTATGTGTGTTATTGTGGATGTTCGGTTTTTTCGCACTGCTGTTAAGTTTATGAATAGCTAGCAACTAGATATATGATCTACCATGATTATCGCTCTTGTCTTGACCTTTTTCTTGATAACGTTATGTATGTATATGGCAACTTCGGTGTGGGAATTATTCAATAGTAAGCATGTGTGTCATATCAATTTTAAGAAATCGTTAATTTCTCCAAATTTAAAAAAATAATATATCATTTATCAGGTGTTTTTCTTGGAAACAAAATTCAGAAATAACGCTGTTGTTCAATATGGAAAATGTCTACCCTACCAAACAAAAACAAAATTCAGTCAGGACGTGAATGGGCCACTGCCAATTAAAGAGACTGGAGGCGATCTGAAAGACTAGTGGGTATAATATAACTAGTTGGTATAATATAATATATAAATACGAGCAAACCATCATATTGTGTGTCAGTTGCATATTTAATGTACATTTGCACCAAACAAATTTCAATAAAGTAATGTATTCAATTATTGTTAATGAAATAGTTTAGTCGGGAAAACTCGGCGACTCGGCTAGTATGTTGGTGCAAAAATTACTTATATCAATTTAAATTATGCGTGTAGGCTATAACAAGTTCTTGTTTTGTGATCCAGCTGTTAGCAATATTAACCCAATATTAACAGGTCTGTCATTTTCGTCCCAGCTAATGTTGATGATTGAACCAAAAAAAAATACATCGAGACGTCGTATTTTCCAGTCCAAACATTTTCATCAATAGTAATTCAACCGAACTTAATAAGGGGTTTGTTATTCGTCTTGATCATCTTCGACGATTGATGGTAAATACAAACGTGTTGACCCATTGTGCAGAAATATGTAAATAATAAAACAACGTTATCAAGAAAAAAAGTCAAAACAAGAACGAAAATCATTTTAAGACTATTCATAAACTAAACAGCACTGCGAATAAAACGAGATTTTTAGTGAATTGTCAGTGGATTGTTAGTAGATTGTCAGTGTAGTGCGAGGTCCAGTGGTAGAGCATCGGACTGCAGATCGAGAGGTCCAGGGTTCGACCATCGCCGTGGTCATGCTATTTATCCTTGAGCAAGATAATTAATCCACATTGCTAAGTACTGGTTCTACGCAGGAAGTCATCGAGGGTGATTAATATAACTGAAAAGGTGATCCCTTGGAAGCAACAAACACAAACAAGAGAAAAAAGTGGCAGATACGGTTTGATTGAGTCTGTTCATGAGAAGACATAAGTTGGAAGAACTTGCTTCGCAATCGATGTAAAACATGAAAGAAATACGTTTAGAAATCTTGATAAGCAGCCTATTTAAGGCATGTGCACATTTCATATGAAAATGAAGCACAATATAAAGGTTTTTTCCTGTGTTTTAATTGGCACCAATTCCTCTTCCAGACTTCCTCCAGTCTCTTTAAATAGAGTAACCGATAATTAGAGTAACCGATAATTTTAATCTAAAAATTGGTTGTTAAATAAAACTGTCCGCATATCAGAATAGTCTAGTAGTAAAGTATTTGATATTAGTTTACATAAAATCGTGACATTGCTGACTATTATTTTACATCAAAACAAGGCTATAATCCTTACTGGCCCATTATCGAACTTCTTCGAAATATTATGGTCATATACAATCTGTGCAAATTTAGTTAAGATATGATTGTTCAAGGAATGTGGCCTCTGTTGTGCTAACAACATTGATATAAAGACACTGACAAAGTTTGGTAAAGATCAAATACAAAATGAAGGTGCTAGAGTGTTACCCCTGGGGCATGTCCAAATGTGGCCCATTGGCTACATGTAATATATGAGAGCTGTGTGCCTTGTGGTTTCAGAGAAGAATATTTTTTAAGTTTTTCCCTATACAAGTCTATGTAAAACATGTGACCCCTGGGGCCAAATGAGACCCCAGGGTCACCATTTGAAAAAAACTTGGTAAAGGATCATAATCTTATAGTAAATGCAAAATATTAAAACCTCTGGCTCTTGTAGTTTCAGAGAGGAGGTTTTTAGTTTTTTTCCTATATAAGTCTATGTAAAACTGTGACCCCTGGGGAAAAAATAGGACCCCAGGGTCACCATTTGAATAAACTTGGTAAAAGACCATAAGCTCATAGTAATTGCAAAATATTAAAACTCTGGCTCTTGTAGTTTCAGAGAAGAAGATTTATTATACTATATAAATCTATGTAAAACTGTGACGCCCGGGAAGGGGCCAAATTTGACCCCAGGGTCACCATTTGAACAAATTTGGTGGAGGAACATAAGCCTATAGCAAATGCAAAATATTTAACCTCTGGCTCTTGTAGTTTCAGAGAAGAAGATTTTTTATGTTTTTCCTATGTAAATCTATGTAAAACTGTGACCCCCGAGGCAGGGCCAAATTTGACACCAGGGTCACCATTTGAACAAACTTGGTAGAGGACCATGAGCTTTTAGCAAATGCAAAATATTAAACATGTTGCTCAAGCAGTTTCAGAGAAGAAGATTTTTTAAATTTTTCCCTATACAAGTCTATGTAAAACATGTGACCACTGGGGCGGGGCCAAACGTGTCCCCAGGGTCACCATTTAAACAAACTTGGTAAAGGACCATAATCTTATAGTAAATGCAAAATATTAAACCTCTGGCTCTTGTACTTTCAGAGAGGAAATTTTTAAGGTTTTTTTCCTATATAAGTCTATGTAAAACTTTGACCCCCGGCGCGGGACCAAATTAGACCCCAAGGTCACCATTTGAACAAAATTAGTAGAGAACCATAAGCTGATGCTATATGTAATACGTGAAAGCTCTGTGCCTTGTGGTTTCAGAGAAGAAGATTGTTTAAATTTTTTTCCTATATAAGTCTATGAAAAACATGCAAAATCTCAATATACAAACTTTGGACCCCCAGGGTAAGGTCATTTCTGACCCCGGAAACTTCATTTAACAAACTTGATAGTCTAGGAGATCATTTTACAAGAAAAACTGTCGAAATCTGTCAAGTGATTCTTGAGAAGAAGATTTTTTAAAGTTTCGGCCATATATGGTAATGGTGGCCATCTTGGATGTCGCGCTGACCTTATTTTAACAATCTAAGAAACATTCATCTACGGATCATCCATGTGAAGTTTGGACACAATTGGCCAAGTGGTTTCTGAGGAGATGTCGTTTGAAGCAAAAGTTAACGACGACGGACGAAAAGTGATCCCAATAGATCACCAATAGATCACATTGAGCCTTCGACTCAGGTGATCTAAAATCACGCGTTATAAAGTTAAATACAATTAATCAATTTGTTTTTAAAAGGAACACATAAAACCCACACACTTGAAATAACATCATCACCAAGTACTGATGTACTGATATAGAACACTGTCAACTTTTAAAACGTTCTATTACTTTTACCGTCTTGTTGTAGCTGAACTTCAATCTCGAGGGACAACGATAGCTGCATAATTATTTGGGTTTGTAAATGCGAATAAATGTGTTATTTGATATTCAGAATAATTTGACAACCAATGTCAATAAACGACTTTCGGGATATATAATTTGATATGTTCATTTAGCAAGACACTCCCTGCTCCTGGGGCGTCGTTGAAATCTAATTTAACAATAATTTTGTTATTGCATAGCCTATCATTTCTGTTAAAACTTTAAATTGTTGGTGGGTCCACTGCAAACTCCCCGCAGTGGTTACTTCCCCTTTCTGTTACAGTAATCACTACCACCACACACATCCAGCTAAGTTTAATATTTTAGTTTAGTATTTTGTAGGCCAATATTTTAACTTTCTTAGTTCATAATATAGGAAAATAGTGTGAAAAATGGTATCTGGGTACAACAATAATTTATTTATATAAAAATAAAATCATTTTAGCGAACATGCACACCGGTTTCTAAGTTACAGTACTTGTAAACAAACCGTATGGTTCAGAGAAGAGATTTTCAAGTGTTTTCTATATATTTCTACGCAAAACATGCAAAATCTATATACAAATTTTGGACCAACGGGGCGAAGATGCAGAACACACATTTTTCATTGGTAGAACCAGTACTGTATACCTCTCGCCATCCGTAATAATCGACAGTTTTTCACTTGACAAGTCGAGTTGTCAGTGGTATTTGAACCCGCAGAGGTTAGAGGCACGTGCTCAGTGTTGCGCCTTCATATTTTATGAAAATAAGGAAAGAAAAATGAGGTAATTATTAATTCTGATTTTTTACAACATGTCGCTCATTAGTTATAAAACGTATTAGCATAATATCGGGAAGAATATGATCTACAATATCGGGTGTGAACTCAAGGATTGAAAGCAAAGTATTCGATATAGAAGTTGAACTAGTGTCATACAAACTACAAATAGACTCCCGCAAATGTCTGGGTCAGTACACTTACCTAAGATGAACAAAGAGGGCAGAGTTAAATTTCGCTGACTGTGACGGAGCAGATATTTAATTTACGGCAACAGTCGACATACTCAAATGATATTACGGGCTAGATTTTGTTATTGAATATTATACGGGCTATACTTATATCAGTTACCAAAGAGGGCTAAAGTTTGCTGATATATCAGAAAACAGTGGATTAAAAATACTGAATACAGTATACGGTAATGTACCTACCCATGTGTTTCCCTTACTGGAGGCGGCAGCCATACCCCGAAGATTATACAGAAATGGGGTAGGGAATTAGACAGAACCTCTTACCAACATGGGGATTATTGATATTGATATTAACAACTACCATGAGGAACTAGACATAATTTTAGCCCATAGGAATTGGGAATTATACAATCAATTTGTTATATGTATATATCATCACCCGGTTTCCGAAATCATTTTTTTAAGCTGACTAGGTGGCCGATTTGGCTAAGGCGTCTGCTATTGGGCGAGGCGCTATGTAGAGGTTTGTGTCCTAGGGCTGCTGGTTCGAATCCGTTGGTAAGTGGTTTGTACAATATTGTACAATATTGTTTCCACATATAATATGTAATGTTTCTGCGTTTATCTTATAGATTCTACGTTAAAAAAAGTTCGTTACTACGAATTTAATTCTCTCAAATAATATAATATGATCTGTCGTCTTTCTATGATTGATGTATGTATTGGTACCTGAGATTGTAACACGTAATGTGAATCTTCTATTGTATCACTATACGATATGGTTGTTGTTATTTGACGGACAAACCCGAAGATATCCGACGCGTTCAAGAGTAAGACCTTAATATCATCCGATTTTCGAAATTAATGTTTTTAGGTTGACTAGCTGGCCGAGTGGGATAAGGCGTCTGCTGTTAGGCGAGGCGCTG
Source organism: Cyrtodaria siliqua (assembly GCA_037043455.1). Taxonomy (NCBI): domain Eukaryota; kingdom Metazoa; phylum Mollusca; class Bivalvia; order Adapedonta; family Hiatellidae; genus Cyrtodaria; species Cyrtodaria siliqua. The sequence goes on along the minus strand of JAWPHD010005750.1, from coordinate 98,729 downwards.
TGTTGAGGTTGGTGTTCTAGGTGAACGGATTGACATATATACATATATCTGCGTGCGTGCGTGAGTGCGTGCGTGCGTGTGTGTGTTCTAGCGCTTAATACTATCAAGGCAACGTACTTCACTTAAATTGGTATTGCTTCTTAAAAGTGGGCATAAATGTCGAACAGGAAATGTAGCATTCAAATAGTCAACCAAAATTAAGCATACAAAACAACACACAATATACAGAACCACAATATACAAAACAACACACAATATACAGAACCACAATATACAAAACAACACACAATATACAGAACCACAATATACAAAACAACACATAATATACAAAACAACACACAATATACAAAACAACACACAATATACAGAACCATAATATACAAACCAACACACAATATACAAAACAACACACAATATACAAAACAACACACAATATACAGAACCATAATATACAAACCAACACACAATATACAAAACAACACACAATATACAAAACAACACACAATACACACAATATACAAAACCACAATATACAAAACAACACACAATATACAAAACAACACACAATACACACAATATACAGAACCACAATATACAAAACAGCACACAATATACAGAACCACAATATACAAAACAACACACAATATACAAAACAACACACAATACACACAATATACAGAACCACAATATACAAAACAACACACAATATACAGAACCACAATATACAAAACAACACACAATATACAAACCCACAATATACAAAACAACACACAATATACAAAACCATAATATACAAAACCACAATATACAAAACCATAATATACAAAACCACAATATACAAAACAACACACAATATACAAAACCACAATATACAAAACAACACACAATATACAAAACAACATACAATGTACAAAACAACACACAGCATACAAAACAACACACAATATAAAGGCATGGCAAAGTATGCAACTTAAAGGGGTTGACAATCACAGACATCTTAAATAATGTAAATAATGTTACATGAATATGGTATGGATACATAAATATTTTATGGACACATGTATACGGTATGGAAACATCAATATTGTATAGATACATGACTATGGTATGGATACATAAATATGGTATGGATACATGAATATGGTATGGAAACATGAATATTGTATGGAAACATGAATATGGTATGGATACATGAATATTGTATGGAAAAATGAATATGGTATGGAAACATGAATATGGTATAGATACATGAATATGGTATGTATTCATGAATATGGTATAGATACATGAAAATTATATGGGGATGCATGAATATGGTATGGATACATGAATATGGTATAGATACATAAATAAGGTATAGATACATGAATATGGTATGGATACATGAATATGGTATGGAAACATGAATATGGTATAGCTTCATGGATATATACAATATCTGGGATATGTCGATATTTAACTGAAAACTTAACACGTTCCATGTCTTGTTGTTTTCATAAAATCATCAAGTTATGATGCGGAAGCAGTGGTTGGATATCAGATGCAAATACAATTGGTCATGGATGAACTTCTTGTTTTTTCTCAATTATTCTTTATTAGGAGATAGATGTTCCATACTTAGGCATTGAGTTCTTTATTAGGTGCTACGTGTTCCTTACTTGGGAATTTAGTGCTTTATTTGGTGTTAGATGTTCCTTATTTGGACATTGCGTTACTTATTAGGTGGTAGATGTTCAGTACTTGGGTATTTAGTTCTTTATTAGGAGATAGAAGTTCTATTCGTGGGCACAGGGTTCTTTGTTAGGTGCTAAATGTTCCTTACGTGGGAACTGAGATTTTTATTAGGAGCTTGATGTTCCTAACTTGGGCATTGCGTTTTTTTTATTAGGAGCTAGATGTTCCTTACTTGGGCGATGGCTTCTTTATTAGGTGCTAGATGTTCCGTACTTGGGCATTGCGTTCTTTATTAGGAACTATATGTTCTATATTTAGGCACTGTATTCTTTGTTAGGCGCTAATTGTTCCTTACTTGGGCATTCATTTTTTAATAAGGAGCTAGATGTTCTATACTTGGGCATTGAGTTCTTTGCTAGGTGCTAGATGTTCCTAAGTCGGGTATTGTATTCTTTGTTAGGTGTTAGATATTCATTTCTTGGGCACTGGAATCTTTGTTAGGTGCTAGATGTTCATTTTCTTGGCACTGGGTTCTTTGTTATGTGCTAGAATGTTCCTTTTTGGGGCATTTAGTTCTCTGTTAGGTGCTGGATGTTCCTTTTGTTGAGCACTGAGTTCTTTGTTAGGTGCTAGATTTCCTGTCTTGAGCACTGAGTTCTTTTATGGGTTCTAAATGTTCTTCACTTAGGCAATGAGTTATTTGCTGGTTGATAGTTGTTCTGTACGCTATGACCTTATGTGGTAATATGCATTCTGCGCGATAACATCAAAATCATAACACCCCCACTGATGAACTTCGTATATGCATTGACGTTGGCAAGAGAAAGAACCTTATTTCCTTGGGGTCAGTAGGACAAGTGTCAAGGTCACCATGACCTTATATAGAAATACACATTCCGCCAAATAACTGTGAAATCACAACACTCACAAAACATGAATCGGGAGATGATCAATATTTTGGTGCCTGGGAGTCATTTAGAGTCATTCTGACTTCTATAAGGTGCATACATATTATAATCCTTCCATTTAGAGTATATGTAAACACCATTTAACCACATAACTTGCTGAATGTAAATGTTTTATGGGTTTGAAAATTGTCGCGATGATACGTTGTGTACCCAAGGCTATTTGAACACGGTAAGTGTAGTGTAAGCACAAGTTGACAGATATCGGTACGGTGTATTCGCACATTTTTGGTACGGTGTAGAACGAACTTATCTGGTTGAATCAATTTTGGTTAACGAATTTGGATGCTAGTATATGCATTGTGTTTCTGTTATTCTGTTAAACTCTTTCTAAGGCACCAACATAATGGTCATCTCTCGATTCATTTTTTTCTAAACGGGAAACCGCTGGTTGCTAGAGCTGATTTTGGTTTTTAAAGACGAGATCTGTGAGATTGATGAGAATATCAATACTGCAAATATGAAAGCTCTACAGGTATGAAACCATCAATTATTTTCCAGAATTGACACCGAAGTTAAAATGTCATATATCAATGATTTGCTATAACTTCAACTCAAGTATGGATAATGCAGCAGTGTAATTTTCGTATAGAAAACGTATTTTCCACTTTAAAAATCACCAGAAAAGGTGGGTGTCACCAGACATGTAAGGAAGTTCTTGTTTGTTTACCACAGGTCAAGGGTACAGATGTTTTCATTGATAGTTGCTTACAAAGTGTAAGCATGGAGTCGAAATTTCGAAATTGTTCATCAGTGATCTAGTAAAAAACTATTAATACGTTTCTTATACATACAACAACAAAAACGAAAAGAAATGGGCATTTACCACCTACTTATAATGCTCATTTCCCTCAAAAAAGGAGGGATTACTTTTTATTAAAGGAACTACATTCGACTACACCTCGGAGGTTTACATGCAATTGGTGGTAGTAAACCTACGCCGATACAACAGTGGAATTGATTTCTCTAGGATTTTGAGATATACTTCGTACTAACTCTAGATAAGCTGAAGGTGTACATTGTATAGAGTATGTTCTAGCGTGTGCTATGGATTGTTTTTTACCAGTATGTCGTTTATAACTACTGCTGTCAAGGACACGTACACTAGATTTTCAAACCGTAACAGACCGTTCTGTAACAATGACAGAATGTCATATATATTAGACAGTATTGTATTTCTACCTAGAATTTGATAATGTCAGCATAATTTACCTTACACGACAGTTTTCTGCGTATTTCTTTTTTTTCTCCAAATATATACGAATATAGAATTTTTTATCAGGTAGATCTAAATGATATTTTCGTGCCAGGGATATGTAGGTTCACGTACTCGTCTTACTTTATTAATAGGTAATACAACAATATTAAGGAACAGAACAGAATTAAAATATCTTAGATTTTACTAAATACTACATTTGTAATCTAAATAATTGTTGACAGTGCCATCTTTATTTATTATAAATATCAAAATACCAGTTGAATTTATGCTCGATTACTTCCAGAATAAAAGAAAGTTCTTAAACGTCTAATAAAGTCTTATTAGCGATCTATATATTTCAAGTATTTGATTATAATCTAACGTGAAAGTATGGTATTTAAATGAACTACAACCATATGTTTATAATTCATATATACGATTCCATTTACCGTGGAAACAAAACAGAGGTCGCTTTAGGATGGAACAACTGTTTTCAAGGAGAATCGTTTACCAGACTTGAAATATTTAAAAAAAAAGAGTGAAATCGAACAGGAAAAGTAGCATTCAAGGACGACAGTCAACCACAAACACACACAGAAACAAAGAACAACATTAAAGAATAAAAGGCGATAATAAGAAATCACAAACAGTAAAGGGTTGACAATTGGGCTACCGCCTTGGAACGGTCAGTGGCAAAAAAAGGCCGCTGGGGTTTGAACCAGGTTCTAGGGTGCACCAAACCTCACTCTATAACATTACATGATGTTGACGTACTTCTATGAAATGCATACAGGACATTGACTGAATTATTCTTCAAAGAATACAAACAGGACAAAGCCTTACTTGTTTTTTTAGGAAATTCATCCAGACTTATTTTGGGATCTCAATTTTATCTAGGTCACACACTAAACTTCAACCCACAGTTTTAACATTTATATATCACACGGATATCATTCCCACGATGACACTGACAAACCGACCCAATAAAGACACCTTCGTAAACAAGGGTATCCATAACACAACTATACCATTACATTGACATACGATATAGTTAATGTTTTCATTTAACCCAAAACATGGTTGTACCTATATTATGTTATATATGCCTTAATAAAATCCGAATCTATTGGGAGTGTACTTCTCTTGATTTATATAGATCTAGCTTTTTTAGTATATTTTGATAATGCTTTGAAAATTAAATTGAATGTTTTTTAACTGCAAATAAACACAGTAAAGGTTATTGAGAGAGAGAGAGCTCGTCTTGTGAGGACACGAAAGAGATTAACGTTTAAGGATACTTGAGAGACATATATAAGTGTTAGACCCTAAGAGAGAGAGAGAGAGAGAGAGAGAGAGAGAGATAGAGAGAGAGAGCGAGAGAGAGAGAGAGATGGGTAATGGGAATCCAGGAACCTGCCCTACTCTTACTTGCGAACTGATTTCTATGGTTCTTTAACGTGTTCGGCACATATTAACCACGAGTTCTATCATACAGTCATACAAGTATCACAATGTGTATCATTCAGTCATACAAGTATCACAATGCGTATCTTACAGGCATACAAGTATCGCAATGTGTATCAAACAGTCATCAATGTCTATCATACAGTCAGGCAAGTAACACAATGTGTATCATTCAGTCATACAAGTATCACAATGCGTATCATACAGTCATACAAGTATCGCAATGTGTATCATACATGTCAGCAATGTGTATTATACAGTCAAACAAGTATCGCAGTGTGTATCATACAGTCATACAAGTATCGCAATGTGTATCATACAGTCATACAAGTATAGCAATGTGCATCCTACAGTCATACAAGTATCGCAATATGCATCATACAATCATACAAGTATCGCAATATCATACAGTCATACAAGTATCGCAATGTGTATCATATGTACAGTCAGACAAGTATCGCAATGTATATCATACAGTCATACAAGCATCGCAATGTGTATCATAGTCAGACAAGTAACGCAATGTGTATCGTACAGTCAGACAGTATCGCAATGTGTATCATACAGTCATACAGGTATCACAGTGTGTATCATACAGTTAGGCAAGTAACGCAAAGTGTATCATACAGTCATACAAGTATCACAATGTGTATCATACAGTCAGGCAAGTAACACAATGTGTATCATACAGTCAAACAAGTATCCTAATGAGTATCATACAGTCATACAAGTATCGCAATGTATAGCATACATTCAGGCAAGTAACACAATGTGTATCATTCAGTCAGGCACGTATCACAATGTGTATCATACAGTCAGACAAGTAACACAATGTGTATCATTCAGTCAGACAAGTAACACAATGTGTATCATACATCATCAATGTGTATCATACAGTCATACAAATATCGAAATGTGTATCATACAGTCAGGCAAGTAACGCAATGTGTATCATACAGTCATACAGGTATCACAATGTGTATCATAGAGTCAGGCAACCAACGCAATGTGTATCATACAGTCATACAAGTATCGCAATGTATATCATACAGTCAGACAAGTATCGCAATGTGTATTATACATCAGACATATCACTATACATATGGTATAGTCAGACATTTTTTGGTGTTTAACATCATTATTTTCCAACACATTAAAGGCTATGCATAAATGTCGATTTTTAGTGGTAGAGGCAGACCATCTATTGATTCCTGGTTAGAACCAGTACCGTATACCTCCCACCATTCGTAAGAATCAACACTTTCTCACTTACAAGTCAAGCTCCCACTGTGATTTGAACACGCAGCGGTGAGATGCAAGAATGTTTCAAACATAGCATCTTTACCCATCGACAACAGACACACTTTATAGTCAGACAAGTACCTATCACGATACTGCACTTACAGTCAGATAATTATATAGCAATATTTTGTATCGCCAGACATTAGAAAAGAAAAGGTTTTGTATTTGGACATGCACAATAGAAACAAATAAACAGAAAGGGTAAGGTTCTAAAAACTTTAGGATAGGGGCTCAAATTTAGGGTCGGTATGAAAACAGGAAACAAACTAAGGTTTTTTTAAGATTTCAGTGTACTCATTAAACAATTTCATAATCATTCTATACATATTTAATGATCAACAGACTTAAAGTATTGTTTTAAATTCACTGGACTTTTTCCTGTTCAAACCTGATGCTGTATACGGGTTTGTTTAATTAATATCAGAGCTGTAGATAAGCTGCGTTTTTGAGTCTTTTACTCATCATTTTTTTTACAAAAACTCTCAGTTTTTTGAAAATGTGAGTATCATTACTCATCAACTTACTGCAAAGACTCATAACTTTTAAAATCACGAGTATTATATTTGTATGTATTGTCCTGTGGAACAATTTATTCCATAGTTTCATGATGAAAATTGTTCTAATCACGTGTCTAATATTAAGGTCATACAGTGATTCTATTGTTTTTACTTAACTTCCATTTAATCAGAATAGATGGTTCTTGTAAAATGTATTAATTCACATCCATTTTGAAAGCATGAACTATTTAAAGCAAGTGTTTACTATGAATGAGTTCCCTTTACTCCTTCATTTTTAATCTGATGAGTAAATACTCATTGCAGTCAAAAATTATCTACAGCTCTGAATTTCCAAATGAAAACTATTTTTTTTTTTTTTTTTTAACCTGAGGCGTCTCTTTACAACAGATCTTGAAACATGCAGGAGGTCAGCCATTGCTAAGTGGAAACCCCAATTTCAGCATAGTATGACAGTTGTTCTCTAGTTATGACGTAACTTAGATGGCCAATACCATGGACTCTTTGTGGCTGCAGCGCAATGCGAGGTTGAAGATGTCTGTAAAAAACAAGTGAAATTATAAACAAAAAATATATAATGAAAATCAGAAATCACGCAAAACAGGAAAAAAATCAACGATAATACACAGCAAGAGGACAATTACGTCACTCTATTTTAGGAGAATGAGGCCTTTAGAAGGGTGAATTTTAGCATATGTTTGTCATAAAAAGGGGAAGTTTCAAACATAACTAGAAAATGAGTCCATGTGACACGAATGCCCCTATCGACACAAAATAATAATAATTTTCTGTGTTCATGGTGTTTGTGGGGTGTGTGTGTGGGTGGGTGGGGGTGGGGTGCATGCGTAACTATAAAGTTTGTAGACGGGGTGAAATCCTTCATGAATTATGGACAAGATATGAAGTTATATGAAAAGGGGCATAACGCTGTCAAAATGAAAGTCAGAGTTATTGGACTCTGTCAAAATGAAAGTCAGAGTTATTGGACTTATTTAACTACATTCCTTGAGGTGAGATGGGGGGGTGGGGGTGGGGTGGGGGTGGGGTTGGGGTGGTGGGGGGTGGTGGGGGGTGGGGTGGTGCATGCGTAACTAAAAGATTGGAGACGTGAAATCCTTCATTAATTATGGACCAGATATTAAGTTATATGAAAAGCGGCATAACGCTGTCAAAATGAAAGTCAGAGTTATTGGACTTATTTAACTTCATTCCTTGAGGTGAGATGAAGACGTGTGTTAAGTTTCATAAGTGAAATACTTTTTAAGTTATGGCCAAGGTTAGGTTGCAGGTTAAACTGTGATGGACAGACGATGGACAAAATGATCCCTAGGTGTCTGCCATGCTATGCAGGCGACACAAATAACCGAAATGAGTCCATGGGACACGAATGTCCCACTGAAAACAATCAGAAAACATAAAATTAGAAAGGAAAAAATGTTCCGTAACTCCAGTAATACCGAGTCGATTTAGACACCGAAACGATATTCAAATCTTGACATCATAGGTAAGCTTCCCGTAAAGTTTCATAACAATCACTGGGAAGAAATAGACAAACAAGTCATTTTTATGTAAAATTTGACAAAGAAAGGGCGATAAATCTAGTTATACTGGGCCGACCTAGACGCCGAAATGATATGTGCTTCTTGACTAAGCATCCCCCACCAACAAACACCATGTCCTCTATGTGAGGAGACTCCATACCCAAATATATGGTTGAGCTATTAATAAATTAGAAGCGTACAAAAACATATGTTAGTAAACCCGGGGGCATATAGTAATCGCACCGTCCGTCTGTATCCGGATTCCGTCCGTCATTCCGCAGTTCGTGTCCGGACTGTACCTTCAAAACCCCTGCATGGTTTTTTAAATAACTTGGCATAAGTAATCATCATAACAAGACAATGTGTCGCGCGCAATACCAAGGTCCGTACCTTAAAGGTCAAGGTCACTTGCAGTTCATAGGTCAAAAACAGGTACGCATTTTCGTGTCCGGACCGTAGCGTCACAACCCCTGCAGGGATTTTTAAGTTACTTGGCACAAGTGATCACCATAACAAGACGATGTGTCGCGCGCAATATCCAGGTCCGTACCTCAAAGTTCAAGGCGAGTTTGTTGTTGTATGTAGAAGACTCATGGAGGACTGAATGACAAGGATGCGATATTGTGTTTAGTCTTCAAGAAAAACGTGAATTCTATCCGATGTGTATTTAAATGGTTGTCTGTGACTGATATGTGCATTTTTCTATCATCCATTTACAACCAGCATTGGATAATAACACAAACATCATTTAGCTACTGATAGTTATACCATATGGACCTTCAGTGAAGACACATTTCAGTAATGGATTTGTCTTTCTTTAAGACCATGGCACAGTCACTGAAGTAAAGTTGACATACCGTATGGATGTTGCAAGTAAGTGTTCATATTACACTGTACAGTTATTAAAAGGTGGTACTTACTCGGGTTATGGGAACCGGGTTTAAGATGGAATGCAGTTCAGGGTTAATTGACACATAGGAAAGGAAAAGGTACGTAATATTTCTTAATATTATATTAATAATTAGTGCCTTAACTTCACATCAATGCTTGTGATAAGAGCGTGAATCATGCAGTAGAAAAAATCCCAAACAATATTGGCAAATGTCTCTTTAATTCAAATTGTTAAAGGTGAGGAGGAAGGTATGTGAGTCAGACATGTCTAGTTTTCAAACTTGAAGTAGTTACAAATTGAACAATGCAAAATAATGGGATGTTTTTTCTTAAATCAAGGGTTATAACACTAGTATTAATAATTCAATTTAGCTGGTTTTCAAAATTATCAGTGCTTTTATTGAACTCAACAATCAGAGCAAGTTTGATAAAGAACAGATGAAAAATGAAGGTCTCATCATCTTAACAATATATGAAACATAAGGCAATTCGTTTAAAACAAAAATGACACTGTATAAAGACTAGATGGGTGTTCCGCGGAACACGTGTGTCGCCTGTCAGCACTTTGTCAGTATAACAAGGTTTTTTGGACCCAGATAAATGACTTTGACAAACTGGCCTGAGTAAATTTTCGTGAAGAGAACAATGTAATATCTAATAAATACTGATGAAGGTGATCCTTTGTGAGCAACAAACACAATTAAGAGAATAAAGTAGCAGACTCGGTTTTATTGAGTCTGTTCATGAGAAATAATGAAAGAAGCAACACCTCTCATGCCCACTAGCACCGGCTTAAGCGGTATTCTACTTCAAAGCCACCTATATTCTGCTCGTTGGTCCAAAGGACCAGTAAAAAAACACTACTGATTCGTAGCACGGGGAGACTTTTCACAGCCGCCACACTGCACTAAACGAACGCTAGCGTGAATGTTAATAAATACTGGTAAAGGTGATTCTATGTGAGCAACAAACACAATTAAGAGAATAAAGTAGCAGACTCGGTTTTACTGAGTCTGTTCATGAGAAGTAATGAAAGAAGCAACACCTCTCACGCCCCCTAGCACCGGCTTAAGCGGTATTCTACTTCAAAGCCATCTATATTGGGCTCGTTGGTCCCAAAAGACCAATAAAAATAACACTACAGATTCGTAACCCATACAATGACCTTTATATTTTAGTAATGTATTGTCGATGTTGTCATGATAAGTAGTTGCAGGGGCGGGTATTTCCGACTACTTAGGCAAATGTTTGTGATGTTCGGTAATACACTCACCAACTGGGAAGTTCACAATACTTCTGTAATGCTCAGAATATGCATTTCCATTTGCGCCTATTTACGAACATATGTTACCATATACAGAGTAGAAATAATGATTTGAAATAAGCACGGTAATGCGGGCATTACCGAACACATCGTCGCTACCGAACATGAACATCGGGTATTTCCGAACATTGACATATTTTTTAAAAAATGTCATAAAACTTGAGGCTGAAAGCCATACGCATTTATTTTATGTTGTTAACAAATGTTCTAGGAACACATATATGGGTATCATTCTTTGAGATACCTGTGGAAGGAGTCTTATTTGTTGGTGTGCCTGTGGCAGGGGTGTCATCTGCAGGGGTACATGTGGCAAGGGTGTCACCTGTGGCAGGGGTGTCACCTGTGGTAGTGCCTGTGGCAGAGATATCACCTATGGCAGGAGCTTCACCTGTGGCAGGGATGTCATCGGTGGGTGTGCCTATAGCAGGGATGTCACCTGTGAGGTTACTTGTGGCAGGAGTGTCACCTGTGGCAGGGGTGTCAACTGTGGGTGTTCCTGTGGCAGGGGTGTCACCTGTGGTGGTACCTGTGGCAGGGGTGTCATCAATGGGTGTACCTGTGGCAGGGGTTTCATTCATAGGTGTACCTGCAGCAGGGGTGTCACAGGTGTGTGCACAAAACAGACGACTGGGTTCCAACTTGATTGACTTGCAAACACGTTCCGGGTTTATAGGGAATAGGCCCGCTTCCATGAAGCCTTTAAAGGCGATTTTAAATGACGTATTTTTTTCCAATGCTGACCGAAACACCCTAGCGATTGTACGCTTGGTAACAAATTCCCCAATATTCCCCACATGGAAAGATCGGACGGCTTCCTTCTAGTTTTGCTTCAGCGTGGCAAACAACCGAAGATCAAGGGGCTGCATCACATGTGAGCTGTGTTCCAGAAGGCAGTACAGCTCTATTCCGTTGGCAACACAAATATTAGATGCCTCCAGGGAAAGGTGCGTTGAGTGTCCGTCCAGGAAGAGAACAATTGGCCTTTTCACATTTCGAGACTCCAAAGCTGGAATAAAACAGGTCACCAACCAGTTACAGAAAAGTTCAGAGTCCATCTCACGAGAAAGCGCAAAGCTTTAAAGAAATTAACCCGCCAAATAACGGAAATATTAAATTAAGCAAACGCTTATCAAAAGTTTATCCAGGTGTTTAGGTCATATAATAATGTATATGTGCCAATTAAAAGTATAGGTGTATTGACGTGTTTTTAAACTACATGTGAATAAATATGCATCAAATGAATTGAATTGATCACCAGCACAAGAAAGGTTATATGGCGCCAAACAGGTAAAATGAATTATTAGTTGGTATTATTAGTTGGTAACTCTAAGTCTTAATTCAACGCTCCAGTTTCGGGGTTCGGCCTGTCTGGTTTAAGCCACTTATATAGTGTCTATAGAGTTTGTGTTCTCAAAATATGTAGGTTATATATATACCTTGTCGTCAGTATGTTTAGAAAAGGTGCACATCTGCTCTTAATTTAAACTGTTGTTTGCGGGATAGCTACTTTAAGGTAAACAATTTGTGGGAAAGTGTCCTAAACTTAAATCATGACCACTGCTTCACTGTTGCCTCTACAACAGCTTTTTTTCTTTTTTCGTCAAAATAGTGAGACAAAATTGAGACATATTAAAGTTTTAGCTGTTTTAGAAATTTGTTTGTTCTCCCATGAGCCAAACAACATTGTTGCTGATGTTAAATTATTTCATTTATACACAAAAAGAAAAAACTCAGTTTAATTTTATAACTTCTGAACAGCAGTACACATACAGTTTAACTGTATGTGTACTGCTGTTCAGAAGTTATAAAATTAAAATTATTATTTTTTATAAAAACTTTATACAAAACACGAAGGTTTATTGTATTTGGACTATTTATTTTTGTACTGTTTTGGAGACACTTTAAAGGGACACATGTCAATCTTGAAACTGTTATCAGCATTATAATTAGTATCGCAATTTATTAATCCAGTACAGCTGATCCATTATTATTTGAACTTTAAACCTGCTTCCATATCATTAAATAAAATCTTGAATTTTCACTTTCTCTTGTTATTTTATTATACTTTTAAATATATTATTGGTGCAATATAATCAACAGTTAGCTGTTAGTAATATGAAAAAAAGATTACTTAAACTTATTCCTATTATTAATGAATTAACAAATGCATATTATGTAGAAAATCTAATGGGGCACCGCAAGTTTCTTCTGACATATAAATCAAAATTGCTGTTTTTGCCTTTAAACAAAAACAAGAATATCGGTAAGCCAACTACAAATGTGTCCAAGGGACACGGATGCCTCCGCTATTGCTTCACATTGAATTTTTACAATTCCAAGAGGCATAACTCAGCAACTACTGGGGCGATCAGGCCGAAAATCAAACTTGGTCGAGAGATTGTGCCCATCTGACCAAGTTTGGAAAATATTCGATAACAAATAGCCAAGTTAGAGTGTGGACACCACTTTTTGCACTGATGGATGCACTGACAGACTGGGGTAACACTCCAGTTATAAAGAAACACTGCAGTTCAGGGTGAGAAGGCTGTAGGCGCATTTTCCATATTTTTTTTCTCGATGTAATGGAGGATGAGCCTGGCATGTTCATACCTGTTAGGCGCCATATAACCTGTCATGTGTTGGTGCGCCTTAAAACCCAATTTAATTTAATTGATGTAACCAACTCAGGCCCGTAGCCAGTTTTTTGAAAAGGGGGGTGCGGATATCGCCGAAACGCGGCGAATTGAGCCACGAAGTGGCGATGGGGGTAGGTGCGTGAGGGGGTGTCCCCCTCCTGCAGGTGGGGGGTTAGGGGGTCCTCCCCCTAGAAAATTTTGAAATTGAAACGGTAAATCATGCATTCTGGTGACTTTTATATCTATCTTTAGGGACAGAAGCTATAGAGCATTTTTTGTATGAAATCTCACTTTTATTGGCCTTACCTCAATACATGCAGGTTAGCGGGTCCTCCCCCTAGAACATTTTGAAATTGAAACGGTAAATCAACATTCTGGTGAATTTTATATCTATATTTAGAGACAGAAGCTATAGAGCATTTTTTGTCCAAAAAAGTTGGGTGCGGACGCACCCAACGCACCCCCCTGGCTACGGGTATGCAACTATGTTGATCATCTGTTAAATATATATATATATATATATGCACAGGCACATAATATATATTATTACCGCAGAACTTAATACAAGTGATGTATATTGTACCTGGTTTGGAATATTGATGATCACTGAAAGTTAACTTCGTTCTACTGGTCTTCTGGCCTTCACTTTGACCTTCTCCATCACCCTCACTGACTCGTAACTACAAAAAACGAAAATATGATTGGAACGCATGCTTTGGAAAATTCTAAGTCAAACAAAGTGCGATAATTCTGTTATAAATAAGGCAATCGATATTTGAAAATTTGGAACAATCCATCTGAAACTGTTTGAGAAATGGAAGTATTATAATTAGAAATGTGTTATGTGATGCGACAGAATTACGGGAAATGAAGGGAAGTTAAGGATGAATCCAGGTCAACTCAGCCCTAAACCAACTCCTACCCAGAGTCATCTCGGCCTCGGCAGGGTTGTACAAATATATTTGTTAGCCACACGGAATTACTCACCCTGTCAAAAGTGACTAGTCCCAATAAAATTGTCATTAGTCCCAAAACATGGACACAAATCCTGAATTCTTCCGATTTCTCAATATATTAAAACTGCTTCTTATTTTAACGGATTTGGATACTCATTATAATTCATTATACAGTAAATGAAACAATCCTTATTTACTCTTCATACAATTAATGTATGTTTCAGTTGTATAGATTGTAGGCTGCCATTGGTTAAACAGTAGCAATCGTAAGAATCTTATGCTACACAGAGGAGCATCCTGGAGTGTCTTCTCAGCTTCTTGTAGATACTTGAGTGCACACCTTTTATGAGGTTCTTGTCTAAGCTAGACACAAACACAGGCACAAGGCTAGGGTTGGTTGTGGCAAGCTTGGGATAAGCCTTGCAGAATTTACAAAACATCTTGTTATCATCCTCATGATACACTAACCACAAGAAGGTATCTAACCAGTGTTGTTTAAAAGTCGTGTCACATTTGTTTACATCCTATTTTTGATGTTATCCACTACACCAGATGATTTTGACTTTTTGGTTGTCTGTGAATCACATTCTACATTTTTTTCTGTTTTTATTTTTACTTTCACTTTCAGTTTCAGTTTCAATCTCAATATTTTCCTTATTTTTAACACCGAAAAAGTTCAACAAACTCAATTTTGAATTAGCACTGCCGACTATGAAATCACGCTGATTAGGTATATCAGTTCGTTTTGTTTTTATTTCATTTTTTTGACAACTCAAATCTTCGAACGTATTAGTACACTAACTATGCACAAACCGTTACCCCACCCGCCGTTCAATACAATGCCGGTCTTGCGCTTAAGGCTACGTTCAACAATACACTGAGAAACAACAAAAAATCACACCTACCGTTTCATATCAAACATGCTTCCATTACCAAACGTCGGGTCAAGCCCTAACCCTAACCTTGTCGGACCGGGGCAACTCGGCCTCCTTTATATTTTTTTATTACAGAAGTTGAGTTTGGTATTATTATTTTTTATCATTTATCAAACGTCGGGTCAAGTCGGACCAGGTCAACACGGCCTCCTTTATATTTTTTTTATAACTGAAGTTAAGTTTGGTATTATTTTTTTTATCATTTATACTTAGTTCTTAAATATATAAGAAAAGAAATGAGAATAAAAAGAAATTCACACTTTTACTTAAGGCAAGCAATATCAACACATGCTTTAATTGCATGAATCATCAAAGAATTGTTTTGTTCAACCTGGGGTGAAAATTTACTTATAGGGGTCAGGTTCAACTTAATAAGGTGAAAAGTAATAGATTTGAATCAAAAAGGTAAACACAATCATAATGATCGAACATTGTTTTATTTATCACAGTTTTCAACCAAATAATAAACATGTGCATACATATTTATGGTTTATTACATTTATCGTATAATTATATAACTTCATTTATGGGATTGAATAACTATTAAAGAAACTATCGCACCAAATAAGGGCAAACTTATACTACAAAACTGTTTATCAAAACTTGATCCAGTTGTTCAGGTCATAATTAGAAGTATAAGATTGTTGGCGGGGTTCTTGAAATACCCGTGATTGAATATGCATAAAACAAATTATAAGTTGGTTACTCTTAATTCAACGCTTCAGTTTTGGGGTTTGGCGTAGCTGGTTAAAGCCGTTTTATTTATTGTGTCAACAGAGTCTGGATTTTCAAAATATATGAGTTATATATGGACCTCGTCGTCAGTATTTTTAGAAACGGAGTACATATGATATTGTAAAATGTGTCTGTTGTTGGCGGGATAGCTATGTTAAACAATCAACATTTTCTCCGAATAAGATTTTAAAGTCAGACCAGTCAACATACTTATATACTCTATCATTATATATTTACATATGGGTTCTTTTTATTCTTATTAACAAACTTCACCTAGTATATATTTCTTTAGGATGCCGAGTTGACCCACTCCGACCTGACCCTGTTCACCACTAGGGCCAAGTTGACCCGGGGTGACTTGACCCGTTACCTTAAGGATAACGTTATCCCTCACTTCACATTGTAAAAGCGGGGGTACTAGTATTCACACAGAAACTTTAATTAGCCTAACTAATGAATGTCAATAATGGGAGGTTTAGTAGATTTAATAATTTATAAACCATGTCATCTTTACAGTGTTGATATCCATACTCAGATCTACTACACAATTTCATTAAATAATCAATAGGACTAAATTTACACTCATCTTGTACACATGGCATATTTATGGTGTGATACTGGTTTCATAATCATATTGTGGTGCTTGTGGCAGGCAAATTCCATCAGGCATCACAGTTTTATTGTTAATGTATAATATTGTGACAAACACGAGTTGTTGCCGGAAGTCAAATTAACAAGACGCTTTTATGACCATTTCCCCCCAATATCAGTTCGATCTTTTGTCATACAATATGTGTGTTTTAGGCTACACTGAAAAAAAGAACTGGGTAGGTAAGTAGTGAATATATTTTATTTTCCAGATTAGTTTTATATAAGAATGTATAGAACAGGAATCTCAATCTTTACGGCGCTTATACACATTTGGCAAAAAAACTTTAGGATACGGCCAAAAGTGTAGCGTAGTTAGGGTAACCTTAAACACAGGTATATATATGTTTTATTTTGGCCTAATCAGTATCAATTCAGTCATCCTTTTTGTGTACACAAATCTTTCTTATGCATTACAAACATAATTACCATTGCGGACATGGTAACCCACATTGCTCATGATATCTATACTATAACAGCCATCACATTGTTGGGGTCTCTGGTCCCCCGGACCTCTGGCTCTGTTAAGTGTCGAACACTGATCAATATGATATTATTGGAGCTGATGGGGTCGTTGTCCTACCGTATACTACAGAAAGGCACAGGGTATTTATTTTTTCCTATGCTTATGTAATAGGACTCAGTACTAGGTGGGTATGTACATAGATAGTTTTATAAGCGCGTTATAATTGTCGCTGCATAGCTATAGCTTTTATGGTGATATCTGTAGAGTGCACACTTCACATGCAAAAGGTCCCGAGTTCAAACCTCGCCAAGTGTCCTAACTATTCATTTTAATTTTCCAGTTCTATTACACTTATGATGTATTGTCAGATATATAAGAAAGAGGTTTCTTATGCCTGTGTTGGGACATATTAATAGTGCCAGGTCTGTTTCATCAAACATCATGAAAACTAATACATGATACAAAGAATCGGTGTTCGAAATGTAAAAAAAAATGTTTCCATAACAACTCACCTTTTCCACGGAAATGACTATTTGATCGATGACCCTTCTACGCTTAGTGGTAGGTCCGTGCGGTGTTTTCGGAGAAGCACTGCAAAAAGCTGGAAACTTATTCAAGTTTATCTTAAATTCGTAAAACTTGTTTACAAGTTTCTCGCATGTGAAACAGATTCTTTCATCCTGAACAGTATAATGTAATCCAATGTGGATTTGAGTTTCGTAATATTTCTGACTCTGAAGCACGTTTTGAACACACAGTCAGATATAAATCACGTTTTTTTTTACACGACAAAACGAGCAGCATGATGTTTTTATGGGCGTCGCCATTGTTTATTCCACGTGACTGAACCCACGTGACCGAAAAGTAGTGCCCAAGATGGAGTCTATTTCTTACCGAGATTATTTTTGAAAAAAGAAATTGAGGCAGTTCCGATCGAACAGATTGGATGATTCATCTTTACCAAAATTATTGCACATTTCATATGATATGTGTTATTTAATAATCTATTATAATTGTTGGCCCCACCAAGGTGTGTAAGTGCGTATGAAAAAACTGCATGGCTTTTGGTATCCGAGAAATTGACTTAATAAAATACCTGAATGTAAAAACAGGACGTACGTCCGTCTGGACAAGGATAACACTATATGCCCGCACCACTTTCGTGGCGGAACATAACAAGTACCGTATACAGTATCAAGATTGCATCAAGTTTTGTTTTCTCTTGGTTCAGAATCGGCTTATGTAGTTGGACGTTCAGGCATGGGTGCAAGTTTAAGTTGATTTTTTCTAAACAATAGTTATAACCATCAATTTAGGCAGTTTTCAAATTATTTTGCGGCGGTGCAAATGCTTACTGTGTGACTCAGCCATGTTAAAATTAATAATTATCAAACAATAATGGACTGATTGTATCACTCATTCAAATTATTACTTTGATGATCAAACATACAATACATGGCAAATCTAACTGTCGAGATCCTTTGAATTTCTAATCAAATTATATGGCAGTAAAGATGCAAACAAATCAGTATGCAAACACAAACCGTCTGTGTATTTCACTGACAAGTGCATGCAGCATTTGTTTACATTAAACGTGTAGTCCAGTTTGGCAACTACTGACCTAGTTACCTGGGGTGCAGTAAATTTCCACAACACTGCATACATAAAATAGAAGGCCAACACTTTTAACTTTATTATATACAAGGGGATTTTTTTTTGATATTTTAAGGCGTCACTCAAGCATGAACAAGGAATCGCGGCATGTCACAGGGGCGTAGTCAGGAATTTTTAGGTTGTATGCATGAGAAATATTTTAGTCAAGCGTCGTAGACGCTAGTGTCCAAGGGGAGTCCGGAGACAGGCCCCACGCCCTGGATTTTCCTACCACAGGGTGTACGCATGTCCATACTTTGTGTACATGTAGCTACGCCCCTGTGTCTGTTTTCAGAAGTAAAGAGATCGCAGGCTGCTACGCAATAAATGGCTGGGGAATGCCATGGTCGGGTCACAGGCAGCCGTCACAGATCTAGGATAGTAAAAGATTGAGCTAGGATAGAAACAAAAAATGTTTTGAAGCATGGCGATATTGGGTGGTGGCCCGGTTAGCTCAGTTGGTAGAGAACTCGCCCTGTAAGTGAGGGGTCCCGGGTTCAAGTCCCTGCATTTTTCCCGTTTGGTTTATTTCACTGGCGAAGAGGCTAATTCGGTATATAGCAGCACCAGGGGTCTGAGAGATCGGAAGAGATGGGTAAGCTCTTGAAAGTTAACAGGGGAGGAGTATTGTGATATTGGGTACCCGGTGGCCCGGTTAGCTAAGACGCGTCAGTTAAAGTTCTAACTTCGTTTCTAACCTTTGAAAACATTCACGCACAAAATCGCGATAATGCGCCATCGTTGCCGAGTTTCCAGGTTTAATTCCACTAAATCAGCCGGATGTGCTCGCCTGATGCAGTCGAAAGTTGTTCTGTATTAAAGAGTGCTAATCTTTTTTTCTTTTAGTGCAGTTTCCTGTTATTTTTTGGCTGTAACAGTATTCTGGACATGTTGTTGATATTTGAAAATGCAGCTCATCATGTTTTTGAAAGTTTTTGATATAAATTTGAGAAGTGAAAGTAGACAGGGTATGAAATTGCAAGGGGTAAAAATAGTGTTGACCTTTGACCCGGTGTTAGTATACAACTGAAGAAATGTTTCTTAGAAGGTATTAAACACCCTATTTCCTTGTTGATGTTTAATAGCAGACATGTTTATTTGCATGATAAAGTAAGTTTCCCAGAATTATAAAGAGGTTTGAGTTTTAAACAGGTTGTCAACATTCTAACTTAACTATGGAAGGGCAATGGAGATTCATTTACGCTATTATAACCTATAAGGAGAAATCATGTATTTTTCAGAATTGAATAAAAAATGATTTTCTAGGCATTTATTTTGTTTGAATAGGTGAGTTGAACCCAGAAACAGAGAACAGACTTTTAGACTATTTTAGAGTGTTTTTGGCAACTTTTCCTCAAATTTTCTGATTTTCTCTAAAAATGTGATATTTTTCATTTTTTTGGAATTTTTGTGAAAGATATATGGCAAAATATGTGGTATACATACTCAGGAATGCAAAATAAAGCCACCACAGTTAATTTCATGAGAAAATATTGAACGGTTGCTGAGATATAGCTTTTTTTTATTATTTCTTAATTTCACGACAAAATCGACTCGATTTAGTGCATGGTCAAGTGCAGGTAAATCGCAATAATTTCAAGACAAAGTCATTCGGCATTGCGAAACAAGTCAAAATGTTCTTTTATTAAGTTGTTGGATTGAATCGACCAGTTTAATTAAAAAACATGACGCAAACATATTCCATTTAGGTTTAATTCCACTAAATCAGCCGATATGCTCGTCTGGTGCAATCGAAAGTAGTTCTGTATTAAAGAGTGCTAATCGTTTTTTCTTTAAAAACTTTTTTTAGTGCAGTTTCCTGTTATTTTTTGGCTATAACTGTATTCTTGACATATTGTTGATATTTGTAAATGCAGCTCATCATGTTTTTGACAGTTTTTGATATAAATTTGAGAAGTGAGAGTAGACAGGGTATGAAATTGCAAGGGGTAAAAATAGTGTTTACCTTTGCCCCGGTGTTAGTATACAACTGAAGAAATGTTTCTTAGAAGGTATTAAACACCCTATAGCCCTTTCTCAAATTATATGCATGCCAGAAATTCCATTCCCAGAACGAGGCTAAGCGAGCATAACAATAGCTGTCTGCTCAGCATTATTGTGTACCTAAATGTACATCAGATTCAAGATATGATAAAAGTTTACATTTGCATAATAACATCCCAAAGGATCAGGTCCTGAGAAAACAGTGGATAATCAAAATAAGAAGAGACGAAGGACCATTATTCACAGTAAGTATACTTATATACATATCCTTTGTTTACATACCATTTGTTTAAAAAACACAGACATATATATGACATATATATATATATATATATATATATATATATATATATATATATATAATTATCCAGTTCATGTCCTTTGCTGAATATCCAAAACTGGCCAAAGAAAAATAACAAACATTGCACAAAAAACGTTTATTCCTGCATTATACACTGTGCGTATTTACTATTTACACTGTTACCCAATTATAAATATACATCAGCACCATTTATTGTCTTTACCGTATGCACTGAAATAAACCTGAGAAGAGTCAGTTGACAATATGGGCTATCAAAATGTTTGATCTCCACCAAAGAACAAATAAGTTTTTCTTTTTCTCATGATAAACCATGACACTGTAGTGTGCTCAAAACACTTTAAAATGGAAGATTACAAGACGAGGATCCCAGTCCGAAAACGTTTGAAAACAGATATGGTGCTCATAATTACGTTTTTCAATAAAGAGTTTCATGCAATTAAAAAATGAAAGGTTTTCTATGATATAATAGAAGAGAGAGAGAGAGAAACAAAATATCATGGGCACATCAAATTCTAGAAGACCGCATGTTCTTAAAAATGATGAGAGTAAAAAATGCTATAGCAAAGAAACAGTCTTGAACCATGTTTGTTGAAATAAGAAAAGAAAAAGAATCTTGCAGATAGTTTTAAATAGTTTAATTTTTTTTGCAGTGAAACTGACCGCGACGATGAGATTGTAACAGACATAATACCTGACAGAGAGGCACCAGAAATGGGCATAAAACAAAACAGAATAAAGCTGTCAAAGACAAAAATGAGGCAGACAACTGAAGAGTGCGAACATTTGCAGAAACAGTTAACAGTTATAAGTAGAGCGATTTGGATTAAACAGATTTGCTAATGACAACACCCTTATTTCATTCTACACTGGATTTTCTTCATATTTAACTTTCTTTGCATTTTTACATGCATTCAGCTAACGGCACAAAACATGCAGATTACCTACTACCAAGGTAGAGAAACACTATCAGACTTTTCTTTTGTTCCAATCCTATTAACTATGTACTGTACTAATATATATATAGGTTGTAAAAATGTTGAATTAAAATATGTTTACACCAAAGTAGTGAAGCAATTAGTTTGACTTGAAGAAAAAGGGGAATGCTCTTAATGGATGAGTTCTTTAATGTTGTTGTGCCATTTAAGAGCACGACATCTTGAACAAGATGTAGATGTACGTTTTAATTGTTCTGTGGCAACTGTCAGTCGGAAAATAGTAATATGGGCAAACGTTGTATTCTTTGTCGTAGGATCTATTCATATCTGGCAGCCAATGCAGTCTATTCAACGACTAATGCCTGATTGTTATAAGAATATTTATTCAAATAATAGAGTGATCATTGATTGTATTGAAATAAGAACATAGCATCCATCTTCCCTGGTATTGAATTCTCAGTCATACTCAAGCTTACATTCAAATGCCTTCTTGGGATCGCCCCTCATGGAGCAGTAACATTTGTGTCCTCTATATACAAGGTGTATGTCAGATGTTGAAGTAACAAGATTATCTGGTCTGTTGGATCTAATTGAAAAATTAGGGAATGATATAATGGTGGACAAAGGTTTTATTTAAAACAAAAATGGTTTGGCTGGAAAGGGGGCAACATTAAACATTCTAGATTTTCTTAGTAAAATGCAACAGTTTAATGTGAACGAAATAGAAAGCACTGAACAAATTGCAAAATTAAGAATTCATACTAAAAGAATGAATCGACGCATAAAAGAGAACCATCTGTTTGACTCTGAGATTCCCCTTTTACTCTCTGGTTCAGTAAACCAGTTATGGACAGTTGCATGTCTGTTGGCTAATTTCAAGGGGCCACTAGTCCAAGCCTGGTCCGTTTTAGTATTTGATTGAACACGTTCAGTTTTTTTTTTGCTTTACAGGAAGTGGCTAAAGTAAAACTAATCAACTTTGTCTTTTACTTCATTCCATATACATGTCTTGGTTGAAGTATACTGTTTCTAAGTGGAAGTCATTGGGGGTACCAAACAAATCTGAAAAAAAAAAGTTAGTTAATTTTATATTATCTAACAATATTTAGAATGATTTTGATTCACTTCATAGTTATTTCTATATGAATTTTATGAATATTGAAAAAGTATTGTATATTATATTGTTTTGCATTCAGTTACATATACTATTATATAGCAAATAAATACTCATTACTGTCAGTTGAGGTGGGTCTTAATTTTTCCATTGTGACCTGTAACATTTTCCAGTCACCTGGCTGCCCTCATTAATAGTTTAACTGGAAAATATTTATGATGACGTTGTTTTAATAATTTTATTTTAATAATACTACTATAATAATACAATTTTTAACAATAAATGGTTGGTTATCTTTTTACTTTCTGCTCTTTTCTCGGTCTATTCTATTATCTTCCTATCAAGTTCTGACCTCCGTCCATTGATGGCACTATAAGCACTTTTTCACCTACTCATATATTTCAAAATCATCGACTGAGGGAATTATTACAGAGAATACGGTACTCCAGTTTGTTGGAGAACTGATCAGCTGGCACATTATAAATCACAAGCAGCTGAAATTAATTGAATAAGGTCCCCTATATCAACTGTTTGTTTTATCATACTTCTTCTGACACTTGGTATCATAGTGCATTTGAGCAAACATTTGAAAATTGTAACCAACATATAGTTAATAAGTAAGGCCTAAAACTGTACAGGAGGTGATAACAAGTTCAATTACAGGGATTTGGAAAGGGATTTTATTGATGTGTAAACGAATATGAGTGAGAAATTATATAGACTACAAAAGCGTTTACTCACCTTTCAAGTTCTGGATGTATCCTTCATTGGACTATTTAAATCACTTGTTGATGGATTTTTCACCAGAATACTTTTTATTGGATTTTATGGGGTTTTCAACAAATGAAAAGGTAAGTGGGATAATCAGACCAAGGTCTCTTTCACTGTAGGAGGCAGCCATGTTATCACTATGGACTCAGTAGTTGCTAAAGTAATCTGTGCTCACTTGGAAAATCTATGAATATTCATGAGCCAAGAAAGGCCTATTTCCTTGTTGATGTTTAATAGCAGACATGTTTATTTGCATGTTAAAGTAAGTTTCCCAGAATTCTAATGAGGTTTGAGTTTTTAACAGGTTGTCAACATTCTAACTTTACTATGGAAGGGCAATGGAGACTCATTTACGCTATTATAACCTCCAATAAGCGGTCTAGTGGTATATTGTAACTTCCGATTTTCAGTATGTAACAAGGAATGTGATTGGACGAGACTTTTGACCCTGTTCATTAACAATAATAATTTATGGGTGAACCTACAAATATATGGGTGCACCTACATTTTTACAGGTGCACCCATAAAATATATAGGTGCACCTACACTTTTTATAGGTGCACCTACATTTTTTTTACAGGTGCACCTACATCAGTAGTTTTGATCCCGATCCTACACCATAGCTTGAAGTGAATCCCTGCACATTATAGTACACATATCGTAATAAGCTTCTCGAAACGAAGCCCCATGTATCTTCAAACAATTTCAAGTTTACAACATTATGATAAATAGTTTGGTAACATAGCGAAATGGTGTTGCAAAACCCAAAATAATGTCGTGATCAGCGAGGTACCAAGCTAAGTGTCCCTCGTGAAGACATATTTTCGCATATTTATATGTTAAAGAAACTAACCGCCAAATAATGGCAAAATTATCCTACACAACCGTTTATCAAAACTCTATCCAGGTATTCAGGTCATATAATAATGTATATGTACCAATTAAAAGTGTAGGTTTATTCACGGGTTCTTACAATAATTGTGTTATTGAATATGCGTAAATGAAGTATGACTTGGTAACTATTAATTCGGCGGTCCAATTTCGTTGTTTGATATGGCTCGTTAAAACCATTTATATTGTGTCTATAGAGTTGAGATTCAAAAATATGTAAGTTGTATATATATATGTCGGTGAAGTACATGAAGAATGTCCGCAAATGAGATTGGGTTTTATTGCTTAAAACATGTTACCAATGTATACATTATTAAACAACGAATAAGCAGCTGAACATTTTCAAAAAACTGATATTGCATGATAAAAACAATTTAAGAATTAAAAACGTTTGATGTTCTATCCATTAACTTTCAGATATCATCTTGACGTAAGTTGTGGTGTTTTGTTTCAGTAATACAGATATTATCAGAACAAAGATGTGTGGTCGTAAGATAGAATGATGACTGCAATAACCTTAAACAGTCAGAAGATATTTGGGGATAATAACTGCAAACATCGGATTACAAGTATGATGTAATTAAATATTAACTTAATAACATAGAGTTGCGTGACAGATATCATCTGACACAATGATAGGACGCCTTATGAAATGTTAAATCATCTGGAATATTTGGGAAAGTCCCCAACATATATCTTCCCACCTGCATGTTACTGTATTACGCT
Source organism: Cyrtodaria siliqua (assembly GCA_037043455.1). NCBI lineage: Eukaryota > Metazoa > Mollusca > Bivalvia > Adapedonta > Hiatellidae > Cyrtodaria > Cyrtodaria siliqua. Next base: position 73,063 of record JAWPHD010005750.1, on the reverse strand, counting down.
ACATGTTCAACAATAAACACACAACTAAGATATATAGTACCTTCAATATAGCAATGAGACAGAAGAACACAATACAATAGCAAATAATTTGAGAATTTGGGAAAAATGTGTGTGTTAGTAAATGAGCTGACAGATGATTATTGACCGAGGTATTTTGCATATGCCAGTTTGGTATTTAAATATTTGCATGTACTTACCTAAACATATTGTTTAAAAACAGTTTCAAGTATAAAAAAGTATGGAAAGTCGTTTGGTTTTTAGCGGGGTCCCAAACGGCTTTCCATAAATAAAGACAATTTAACAACACTGCTTAAAATCAAAATAATCTTTGACAAAACATGTGTTTTCCACTTTACCATGAGTTATTACCGAAATCACTTTTGAGATTGCACAACGTGTACGATTGGAACAAGTTTTGTTCCCCTGCGATCATACTGGTAATTGTTTAGCAACGAATATGACCAATGACAGATATACTCGATGCTGTATAACTGCGATACGACAACGTTTGGATTTTTTCTTCAGATGGCGGGAGGTATACAGTACTGGTTCTACCTAGTAAACAATACGGTGATCTGCCTCTACCACAAAAACATCGACCGTCATATATGGCCTAACATGTGCAAAAATGGACGTAAAACACCATTCAACCAAAACAAAAACAATTAAAAACAAGATATCTGGATAGACAGACGGACGGACAGACAGAGACACGGACCTCTCACTGCCCTATTTCATTGTGCGAAGTCTCATTGCAGTTCCTTTAGTATTTTTTGGCTTATTCTTCGCACAAGAATTATAACTTTACAAAGGGCAATAACTATAGTGAATGACGATAGAGTTGTATTACTTATACTCGGCACTTCCCCTTATTACCCTCTATCATTGTATGAAGTATAATTGCAGTCCCTTAAGTAGTTTTTGAGTTATAACCAGACAAGATCGACGAAGCGGCAACTATATCATAAACATTGGAAACTGAGTTGGCTCAGGTTCTGTACATGACCAGGACACTGTATTGAAAAGTTGAAAAGCTTAACCGTGTAGATAAAATTCCTATCTAAAACTATTGATAAACAATGTCTGCATTTCCCCCCAAAAAAACACCATTAAAATAACCATACCATTAAACAATTATACCATTACCAACCATATCATTAAAGATTCAAACCATTAAACAATCATACCATTAAACAATCATACCATTAACTAACACTGTAAGCAAACATATCATTAAACAAGCATACCATTAAAAAGCCACATCATTAAAAAATCATACCATTAACAACTTTTACCATTAAACAATCATATCATTAAATAACCATACCATTAAACGACCATACCATTAAACAATCATAACATTAAACAATCATACCATTAAACAATCACGTCAACAAAAAAATGATACCACTTAACAGTCATATAACAATCATACTATTAAACAATCATATCATTAAACAATCATACCATTAAACAATCATACCATTAAACAGTCATATCATTTAACAATCATATCATTAAACAATCATACCATTAAACAACCATACAATTCAACAATCATACCATTAAACGACCATTCCATTAAACGATCTTACCATTAAACAATCATACCCTTAAACACTCATACAATTAAACACCAATTAAAACAATTATACCATTAAATAACCATACCAATAAACAATCATACTATTAAACAATCATAACATTAAACAACCATTCCATTAAACAATCATACCATTAAACAATCATACTATTAAACAATCATACTATTAAACAATCATACCATTAAACAATGATACTATTAAATATTCATACCATTAAACACTCATACAATTGAACACCAATTAAAACAATTATACCATTAAACAATCATACCATTAAACAATCATACGATTAAACAACCATACCATTAAACAATCATACTATTAAACAACCATACCATTAAACAATAATACCATTAAACAATCATACCATTAAACAATCATACTATTAAGCAATCATACCATTAAATAATTATACCATTAAACAACCATAACATTAAACAATCATACCATTAAACAATCACATCAATAAAAGTCATACCATTAAACAGCCATATAACAATCATACCATTAAACAATCATACCATTAAAAAAACACAAAAAAAACAACATATTTTACTGTAAAAAAGGTTTGGACCGGGCCGATATTTTGGGCAAACAAACCTAATTTTAATAATGACCTAAAATGCAATTACATTACTTCTCTGATAATGACATACAAATTAAATAGGACAACAAATATTTTTTAACCTCGAACAATGTGTCCATGCGACACCGATGCCCTGCTATAGTCAAACAAATACTGTAAATTAAAAATGGACTTTACGGGCGGTCGAAAGGACGGAGGGACTGACAGACGGACGTACACGGATAACACTAAATGCCCGCTCCACTTTCGTGGCTGTCCAGCAGCTGTGCTTCTATTTCTTGTTCACTGAACAAATAGTCCGTTTAAACAGCGTCCTAACTGCTGTTTAGGCGTGCGCAGATGCGATCTAATTTTTTTTAAATAAGTTAATTAAATGTATTTTAAATACGTATTAACATTATTTATTTTTGGAATGCGGCTATGATATCGTAATTTTGTCAAAGAGGTGCAATTTGCGATCAGATGAAGGTGTCTTCTGAAACACTTTTAGGCGAAGACGTCTTAATTAAGTCGTCATAAACCATAAGGCCGATAAACGTTTCCGTAGTAAGAGTTTAACACTAAAGATATACTTACTAGTAATTACATGTACCATAGTTAATGCGATACTATGCCAGCGATTCGAGCGAATCAGACATGATGCATAAAACACAAATACAATTTAGATTTTTCATATTAACTCAAAAGAAGAAAAAATAATACGAATAAAGAAAAAAGAAGTTGAAAACAGTATTTACTACGTATTAAAATCATAAATGTATCAATGCTTGTTTCTAGTGTTTGCGTCATGGTCGTTATACACTATATGTACGATGCGACGTCGACAGAGACGTCTTTTTCGTAAGGGTGTTGTGTTCATTAAAACAATCATACTGAAACAAATATTCCGATGACCAGCAACTTTCATTTTTATACTCCGACAGGAAATTAAATTCTCGACAACATATTACAATTGTGCAGTTTTTTATCGAGCCATTTAATAGACAAACGGCTTTAATGTCGTTTTTTCTTAAAATATTCAAGCCAAAAAAAGGGTTAAAGAAATAGGAAATTCTAGAAATAATAGTTTACAGCTTAATTTAAATGATATAATTTATATATCAGATGAAAGGTCTCATCATGACAATCAGTGTGATATAAAAAATAATTGCATGTTACTAACTTAACGTTTTGTGATGCTAAAAAACGTTGACAATTGAGTACAAATGCGACTTTTATATGAAAAACGTCAAATATAGCCATATTCGAGACGTTATTATTAAAATATTGTTTATATGACGACAAAACTAAATTCAGATTCAAATCGCAAATATTTTCAAATTTATAAATATATATGTTTTATATGCGTACCCTTAAATTTTCCAATAGGTCAATTTCCCCTTAAATACCAAACATCATGATAACTCCAACATTTAAAACCAGAAGAATTAAAATTGTGTCCCAAGTGCAAAATGATATTAGTGTTTCTATGCATTAACATGACCATGATGACAAGTCAATTTAATAGTTAATGTCATTGTGAATTATTATATAGGAACTATCTACAAATTTAACAAATATAAAATCTACTTTGAAATTTAAGCACACATACTTTAAATAACATGTATTTAAAAGTAAAAATATTACAAAGATAATTAATGCTTAATATCAGAATAATATAAGTGTACAGTCATGAAGAAACACAATTTATGATAGATTGGGGGGGAAAGCTGGATAATCTTGTTGACTGGGTCAGTTAATTATTATTACCAGGTAGTTTCCTTTGATCTGATGCAGTATCATGCAGTATCCTGCAGAGATTATTCTATTAGAAACACATGTGTTCAAGAAATTGTGGTATTTTTGCATAAATAACCAGTTATCATGTGTTTATATAGGCAATGGTGTGTTATGTGTACTATTTTTCAATGAAATTGTAACAATTTAAAACAATGAATTTGAATGAGTTTATTTGAGTGAATATTCTGAAGAGGGTGTTTCACACCTGTATATTGTAAGTATATAACTGTTTTATTTTTATTTTTATATGTCGTAAAATAGCAAGTTTTGCATTTTTCATCTGGTTAGGTAACAGTCGCCTGGAACTTTCGGAATCAGCCCCAGACCATCATCAGACCCATAACCTGACCTCCATTGGTAAATTTTATATTTATGTTTGTGGGTCTGTCCTAAGGGTCTGGTGCTGATTCTAAGATATATAAGATATGGACTGCTAGTTAGGATGATGTTCGACATTTCCATGAAAATGGGAGTAATGCAGAAATGACAGCGCTCGACATCTCCATAAACATGAGAGTAATGCAGAAATGACTGCGGTCGACATCTCTATGAAAATGAGAGTAATGCAGGAATAACAGCGCTCGACATTTCTGTAAAAGTGAGAGTAATGCGCAATGACAGCGCTTGACATCTCCATAAAAATGGGAGTGATGCAGAAATGACAGCGCTCGACATCTCTGTGAAAATGAGGTAATAAAGAAATGACTGCGCTCAATATCTCCATGAAAATGAGAGTAATAAAGAAATGACAGCGCTCGACATCTCCATGAAAATGACAACAATCGACATCTCCATGAAAATGAGAGTAATGCAGAAATGACAGCCTCGACATCTCCATGAAAATGGGAGTAATGCAAAAATGACAGCTCGACATCTCTATGAAATGACTGTAATGCAGGAATGACAGCGCTCGACATCTCTGTAAAAGTAAGAGTAATGCGCAATGACAGCGCTTGACATCTCCATAAAAATGGGAGTGATGCAGAAATGACAGCGCTCGACATCTCTGTGAAAATGAGAGTAATGCAGAAATGACAGCACTCGACATCTTCATGAAAATGAGAGTATGGGAGTAATGCAGAAATGACAGCGGTCGACATCTCCATGAAAATGGGAGTAATGCAGGAATGACAGCGCTCTACCTTTCCATCATAATGGGAGTAATGCAGAAATTACAGCGGTCGACATCTTCATGAAAATGGGAGTAATGCAGGAATGACAGCGGTCGACATCTCCATGAAAATGGGAAAATGAAGTACTAAAATAGGGCCATTATTAGTCGTAAACTTTAAATAAAATAACGTACAAGCACAGGCACATTCAAATGAGTAATAATGAAAATGGATAATGCGATGGCTACTGTGTTGTTGTTTTTTTGTTGTTGTTGTTGTTGTTGTTGTTTTGGTATTGTTTGTTGTTGTTGCTGTATTTCCCTCTTTCAGTATGAATGTTAAAAATGTAATCCATTTAAAAAAAAAACACATGATCGGGCGGAAATCTTCCACAAAAACCAAAAACATCGTATTATCCTAAGTTTACACTTTATTATATATGTTTTAAATCAAAATGTTTATACAAACCATGTATGAATTTTTTTTTGAAAATAAAGATATTATATTAAAAAAACACAAAAAGAACAAAAACAAAAAAACAAACAAAACACAATCTATTTTACTCTCACCTATATGGTTTTAGTTGAAAACCAAGATTCATATACAATGGTTAACATCATTTAATGCCATATATTGAGCCATGAATAGGTCATTGTATAATTTAAATCTTCTTCATGTACCTCTGCGACCATTCCTCATTCAAAACACAACCTATTTTCCTCTCACCCATATGGTTATAGCTGAAAATGAAGATTCCGACATCATTTAATGTCATGTATTGAGCCAGGAATTAGTCATGTTATCATTAAAATCTTCTTCATTTAAATCTGCGACTATTCCTCATACAAAACACAACCTATTTTCCTCATACACATGGTTTAAGCTGAAAATCACGATTCCGATTCCAGGGTTTCACATCATTTAATGTCATGTATTGAGTCAGGATAAGTCACAGAATAATTTAGATCTTCTTCATTTCCCTCTGCGACCATTACTCATACAAAACACAACCTATTTTTCTCATACACATTTGGTTTAAGCTAGAAATCAAGATTCCGACATTTGATTTTCAACTATAAACATATGGGTGAGAAGCAAATAGGTTGTGTTTTGTATAAGGAATGGTCACAGACATACATGAAAAATATTTAAATTATACCATGACTTACTCCTGGCTCAATACATGACATTATATGATGTTAACACCTGGAGTCGGAATCTTGATTTTCAACTATAACCATATGGGTGGCAGGAAAATCGAATGAGTTGTGTATGAGAAATGATCACAGACGTATATGAAGAAAATTTAAATTATTCTGTGACCTATTCTTGGCTCAATACATGCCATTAAATGATGTCAACCACTGGAGTCGGACTCTTGATTTTCAACTATAAACATACGGGTGAGAAGACAATAGGTTGTGGTTTGTATAAGGAATGGTCACAGACATACTGAAGAAAATTTAAATTATTCTGTGACTTATCCCTCGCTGAATACATGACATCATATGATGTCAACCCCTGGAGTCGAAATCTTGATTTTCAACTATAACCCATATGGGTGAGAGAAAAATAGAATGAGTTTTGTATGAAAAATGATGACAGACGTACATGAAGAAAATGTAAATTATTCTGTGAGATATTCTTGGCTCAATACATGACATTAACTGATGTCAACCACAGAAGTCGGAATCTTGATTTTCAACTATAAACATATGGGTGAGAAAAAATAGGTTGTGTTTTGCATGAGGAATGGTCACAGACGTACAGGAAGAAGATCTAAATTATTCTTTTACGTATTCTTGACTTAATACATGACATTAAGTGATGTCAACCACTGAAGTCGGAAACTTGATTTTCAACTATAACCATATCGGTGGCAGGAAAATCGAACGAGTTTTATATAAGAAATGATCACAGACGAACATGAAGAAAATTTAAATTATTCTGTGGCCTATTATTGCCTCAATACATGACATTAAATGATGTCAACCACTGAAGTCGGAATCTTGATTTTCAACTATAAACATATGAGTGAGAAGAAAATAGGTTGTGTTTTGTATAAGGAATGATCACAGACGTACATGAAGAAAGTTTAAATTATTATGTGACTTATTCCTCGCTGAATACATGGCATTATATGATGTCAACCCCTGGAATCTGAATCTTGTTTTTCAACTATAACCATATGGGTGAGAGGAAAATAGAATGAGTTTTTATGAGAAATGGTCGCAGACGTACATGAAGAAGTTTTAAATTATTCTGTAATGTCATGTATCAACAATTCCAGTCGATTTGACAACAATATAGTCAACATGAATTTCTGAGTATATAAATGACAGTAAAATACATGTATTTTGTACAAAGAATGGTGGTATCGAAAGAATATTATGAATATGGTATAACGGATTCCTGGTTTAATACTATTTGATGTTTAACACGAAGCATTGGCTCGAATATATTTGACAGTAAGGCCATTCTTTTATTATTATTCGTTAGAAAAGCCATCAAGACAGAGAAGTGCCGTAGGGGTAGAGAACCCAATCATTTGGAAAGCTATTTTTATTTGGTTTGAAAGGAAAGGTGGACGAAATTTTCAAGTATTATTTGGAAAAATGTCAATTAAAAAAATTCCATTTAGAAAATGCAATACATAGTTTAGTTTTATTATCACATAACTGTCAATCTCCACGCAGAGTTATCGTTCCTTGCACTCACATATATCTCTGCTAACTACTAAATTACACGATTTTGGTAAAACCTGTTAAATTGGAATATGTTTGCTTGAAACTTATTTATTTCTCGTGTAAATATAATTTTCAGAATATCTGCAAATTAAATGTTGCAAGATTTGAAATAATGCATGAAAACAATTTAGTTTTAATCGGGACTATTTTACTACAAAAATAATATGTACTTAGGTCTCCTCCATTGAAACGCGTATGTAAACATTTCAAACCGACGCTCGATAGCAGAAAATTACTAAAAAAAATTAACTCATAGTAACAAAAATTGAAATTATTTAATACAGATCTATATTTTATCTTTGCAGATCACGAAAAAGGATTAATTATAAACATCGTCATAACTTTTTTGAATAATCACGTGACCTAACCGTTCTCCCTACTTCCTTTGACGTTGACAGAGTCAAATGAGGAACGGGTGTACTCTGGGTAGAGATTGCATTTCTGTTTCTACATGTTTCTACAGAAAATCAGTCATGATTTACGTCTCATGATTTATCTGGCAAATTCTGCACTAATTTATATTTATAATAGCTTGAGATACCTATATAGTTAATAACGGGGACTATAATGGATACTATTGTACCTTAATATTAACGTATTAACCCGTCAGGCAAAACATATATTTGGTGTATCAAAAGAGAATATGCATATATTTGCTAATTAAATGATATCAAAATAGGCTGTGAATGGTCATGTGAATGGCGAAGTTTTAAAAATTGCTGAACGAAAATACCTCCGTGACTGTTAATGAAGAACTGTTAATACCATGTATCTCTAAAAGAATTATTGTTATTCGCTTAGAGAGAGAGAGAGAGAGAGAGAGAGAGAGAGAGAGAGATTGACGCGGGGTGGGCGAAGGTCAGACAATTTGTTTTTATTTTACATTTTTGATATATTATTTCATTTTACTTCAATGCACACAAAAACAACAACATACTTATAGTTGTACAACTAATATATGTGTGATGTTAGTTGTTTACCCAATCGCATTCTCAACTGCCGATATTGTAAAATCTCTTTTGCACAAATACAGTTGGATATTTTTTCCGTATTTATTTATATTTTTCACAGACATATTACCAATGAAGTAACCAACATATCACGTGCCGCCTTAACTTTTCCTTATATCTTCTCTCTCAATTATTCACTGATTTTGATGAGAATACATTCGAAAGATTCATAGTGAATAGCAAAATGGGATTATAATAATTTGTTATTAGGTCTGTGTATTTTTTAACTATATAAAACAGTTCGATGTATGTACTACATTATTTAACAAGAAATGTCACTGTAGTTACAAATGCCCCCCCCCCCCCCCCCACCCCACACACCCACCACCACAACCACCGAAGTCACCATTGACCTCTAAGTGTGATCTGACCTTGGAGCCACGGACCTCGATTTTGAGCGCGACACGTCGTCTTGTTGTGGTGAGCACTTCTGCCAAGTTATTTGCAAATCTGTCTAGGAATGCCAGAGTTATTGACCGGACACGATTGTACGGACGGGCGGACTGACCGAAGGACGGACGCTGCGACTACGCTACTATAAAACGTGACTGACGGACGGACGTTGCGACTACGCTACTATAAAAAGTGACTGACGGAAAGACGTTGCGACTACGATACTATATGCCACCATTGGGGGCATAAAAAGTAAATTTCAATACTTATGGATAAGTAAATGATGACAAGATGACGACAATATTGGACTAAATGTTTCGTCCAATGATTTAAAATCTATCAAAATCTGTCAATTACTGATCACGTCATGAATATTCATACTGGCCGCTGTTGGCAAAGGCGGGGTATCACCTAATAGGCGGGTTCATACCCTAGCGTTTGACAAACTGAGGACTGAACATTTGACACAAAAGGTTTTCCGACAATTGTAAGTGGACTATATTCCGAGTTGATGTGCACGCAACTAGACAAACTCGAATGAGTGTATCCGGGCGGAACCGATGCACGGAGGCGTCACATACTAAACCGTGATATATTGCAAGGCTCTCATCTCCGTGTCATTGTAAGCTTGCTCCTGAACTTGTCAACATGAGGAATCTGATTGTGATCGGGCTGTTGTGTGTGATTCTGGCGGTATTCGTGTCGGCAACATGTAAGTTACTCCGATCTTAAAACTTTTACAATAAATTAAACAATTTTAGTTATTTATAAATCAAAGAGAATTTATCTCTTTATACGCTATATAGTGATTGTTTTCTTAATTTAATATTTAAGTTTGTCACGCAATTCCATTTTTAGTTAATATTAAAAGAAAAGAAAACATTGTTTACATTTTTCCGCCATCCGTTTTTCGATTTGGTGTTTACGTGTAGCTGGTGTAATTTTGTATTTAAACTTGCTATGACATTGCTTACAATATTGAACATCTCATGGTAAACCATACACTCTGGGCAATTAAGGAAAGTAACTATATCTTAAGCCTTCATTTAATAAAAATACAACTTCAATAATTGGTTTAATGTTTTTATGTCCCCCAGCGGCCTTTTTTGTCGCTGACCATTCCAAGGCGGTAGCCCTATTGTCAACCCTTTTGTGCTTGTGTTGTCTTAATTGGTATTTTGTTAATCTTTAAAGTTGTTCTTTGCTTCTTTGTGTGTTCGTGTTTGTGATTGACTGTCGTCCTTGAATGCTACTTTTCCTGTTCGAGTTTTATATCTATATTTATGCTTTTTAAAAATTGAGTATGGTGATTTTAATCTAAAAACTCTTACACTTAGCTTAGAATATATTGTATTGGGTTTTGCTTGAAGAAAATGATACTAAGGTTTCAAATAGTAAGAACTGAAACGTTAAACATTGGCCAAAATACTGATATCTGGCATATTTACTCCCACCACACCTTGGCATATGGCAACACAAATTCTATTTTCCCAAGAAGAATTGAGAGTATACTGAACAGGTGTGTAAACACATTGCAAAATCGTAGTATTCATATTCACATTACTTATAGTTCGCGTATGTGAACTTAATTATGCAAATTGTTTGGAGTTATTTTCTATGACGAATAGTAAGCGCTTTGTTTCAAATTTGATGAAAAAATAATATTCGGGTTGTACTAAAATTGAAATGAGTTGGATTTCTTTTTTTAAAACTCTGTGAAAGTAAATTCAATTCTTGCATATCGGATAAGGTTATCCGTGTTTTACATGGGAAATGAATAACCTGATCTTACACATGGGGGAAGATAAAAGTCGCACGTTGATATCAACAATGACAATGTCAAATGGTAATGTGATGTATCTAGTACTTTCTGAGATCAGGCCTCCCAAATTCTTGGAAACGAAATAAATATATGACCATGTGTATTTTGGGAGGGCTAATCTCAAAAAATACTGGATGGTTCAGAAAAATCTCTAAGACACGCTCTTAAAACTTTAACATTTTATGCAAGAGTCTCCGGCCTTCATATGAACTTAGATAAAACTAAGGTTATTTGGATAGGCTGTAGAAAAAGATGTAATGTGAAAATTTGCAGAGAATATGAACTATGTTGGGAACATGACTTCTTCACTCTTTTAGGAATTAAATTCTCTGTAGACCTAGACACAATATGTACTATTAATTATAAAAGCAAAATTGAAGATATAAAGAAACTCTTGAGTAGCTGGTCAAAAAGGATCCTCTCACCAATAGGTAAAATCACCGTAATAAAGAGTCTAGCCACTTCAAAAATAAATCATTTAATTTCATCAATACCTAACCACCATCAAAGTGTAATAAATGAACTAAAATCATTATTTTTCAACTTTTTGTGGGGTGGTAAAAAAGATAAAGTCAAACGTCAAGTTATATATCAAGATAAAAAGCGAGGTGGTTTAAGAATGATTGATATTGACTGCTTTTTTAAGTCTTTAAAAATCACCTGGATAAGACGTCTTTTGAAAAGCGAAAATAACTACTTAAGCATTGTTCAAGACATGAACCCATGGATAAAAGATTTTACATTATTTGGCATAGACTATATAAATAACAATTTAAAAACATTGGATAACCCTTTCTGGAAAGATGTATTTGAAAGTTATAAATATTATTTGCATAATTTTTCACCAACCTCATGGCATCAGTTTCATGGGGTTCCGTTATGGTACAACGAAGATTTAAAGGTCGGAGGCTCATCTATTTTTTTGCACCATTGGTTCTCGAAAGGCATTTTTTTCATCAATGACTTGCTTGATATAAGCGGTAAATTTTTATCATTTAAAGTCTTTAAAGAAACCTATGAATTAAAAACAAATTTTCTAGAATATGAAGGTGTTGTAGCATCAATTAAAAGGCTGCTATGTTCATACAAGTTCTCACTTTTTCCTTGCAAAGGTACAAATCCTATAATCCCGTTCCATCTATCAAACATTTTAAAAGATATTAAAGGTAGCAGATCAATTTATGATGCAATTCTTATAAAAAATATAACCCCATCAGCGATAATAAAATGGAATGAAGAATTTAATAATAAATACCTAAATTGGAATAACATTTTTGCTGCAACATTTAAAATAAATCAGGATGTAAACCTCCAATGGTTCCAGTATAGGATAAACCATAGGATTCTAGGTACCAATTATTTACTAAAAAAAATGAACATTTCTCATTCTGATAAATGTACTCTTTGTAATAAAGCGGTAGAAACAATTAAACATCTATTTTATGACTGTGAGGTTTCAAAGTTATTTTGGTCAGACTTATCTACTTTAATTAACAGCAGATGTACTAGCATAGTGACTAACTGGTCAGACTCAGATATTATATTAGGAAATACTAAATTTGATAATATCCTTAATAAAATTCTAATATTAGGAAAATACCATATATTCTTTCAAAAACAAAATAATTCTGCACCATCCTGCCTCAACTTTATTTACTATTTAAAATCAGTTTATAAAACTGAAAAATTCATTGCTTATACAAACTCAAAAGATAAATACTTTCATAAAATATGGAACCGATATGAAAATATTGTCGCCGAACCATAACTACTATTTGCTACTATAGCAATTGCTATAAATTGCTATAAATATCATAAACTACATCTACTGTTTACCCTTCCGTATTCTATTTTATTTGTCCAAATGTCAAGTTACTCAACTTTATAGATATGTGTCTTCTTTCGAGTATGAAACATGTCATCTTTTTCTGCCAAAAACCTTTTTCTAAATTTTTTCATAACTTATGGAACACGTTTATGTAACAAGAGGTATGACAAGCATTTGCAGTTTTAAAACTAGTCATTCTTCGATCGCTTTATTTGATAAGTCGATGCTTGTTATTACCCCTTGGTAATCTACATCATGATGTAAAGTTTAGCATACAATTGTAATACAAGTAAAATATGTACATATCTCATGCCAATATGCTTTAAACCATACATAAACATAGTCATATATTATTCAATACATTTGTAAAAACTTTGTATTTATTACTAGGTCATGAATGGGAGATAAATTTGTAATGCAAGAACTAAAGATAAGCTGAGTATTTAAATATTTAACTGGCATTCGCCCTGCAAATTTTATTTTATGAAGCTTGCTCAGACTGCCACTCTACCCTCATTCTAAATCCGATGGAACAAATACTAATTACAGACAAAAGATGGTAATAGTTCTATTATGAACAAGACAATGTCTTACAAGTTATCTCCCCTTACAAAAGATAAAAAAGAACACATTGTCTTTAAACTAAATAGAACTAACAATGAAAGGTAATTATATTTAAGATATGGTATACAACTATCAATTGATATTTAACAATCACAATGTTTTTGTAATTAAAGATCACCCACTCATGACCTCAAGAATAGATAAAAAAGAAAAAATCCCCAGTTAATAACTTTTCTACACATTATATATGATTTTTTTTTCACTGTTATATTGTATATAATTGTATGCATAATATATTGTAAGGTGCACAGAGGGATGGTCCTCCCCGACCCTCGTGCACCTATGACGGGGAGAATAAACGGACCACCACTTTGGTGATCGAAATTAAAAAAAAAAACAATGACAATGTCAAATGGTAATGTGATTTATCTAGTACTTTCTGAGATCAGGCCTCCCAAATTCTTGGAAACGAAATAAATATATGACCATGTGTATTTTGGGAGGGCTAATCTCAAAAAATACTGAATGAACCAAATTGCATTTTAGGGCGAAAGAAAGAGCTTACATTATGTGCGCGTTATTGGAACAAAAATCGTTAAATATTAAGGAAGTTATGAAGAAATTCCCAAACTGAATTGAGCAGTTTGTTTACTTTTTTGCCGTGCAACCGATCAAAAAGTCACGTGGTTTCGCCACCCTGATGTAACATTCAAAGAAAGCAGCCGAACATAATTCGAATGCACGTGTCAAAAATCCTGCAATCTGATTGGTTGACGTTCATACATTTGCGACTGTTAAATACTGTTAAATAGTGCATCTCGTCGCAAATTCGGTCATGTGACGTTCAATCGTCAAACACGTGACGTCATTACGTTTCATTTCAATGCATGTGCGAGTAGACTAAAACTGTCAAAAACAATGAAATGTGTTAAAAACGGGTTAACCGGTATCTATTTACGGGTTAGCCGGTATCTATTGACGGGTTAGCCGGTATCTATTGAAATGTTGACGTTTGTGACGGTATATCAGTCATTTAACGATATATGAGTCCTCACACAACACACATGGTTGCCAGTTCGGATACTGAATAAGAACGGCCATATTTGGCGGGTGACGGAAAGGTCACGCGGGGTTTAAACCGGTTCCTAGGTTGACCAAAATAATTATAATCTTACCTGTACTGACATTTGGTTCCATGTCAAAGTTTGTGGTTGAATGTTATACTGTATAGTGTAATTATTCGAAAAATCCGCCATGTTTCCGAAATGTTCAAATGTACAAGACTGACTGGAAACAAAACATTTCGGAAACGGGACGAATTATGCGAATATACTATGAAACATTCAACAACAACTATAAGAAAGAAATCAAGTACTGCACATTCCCCTCTCTTTGCGCCATATGTCATAAACATGCGCACAGTAACAAAAAAAGTAAAGAAAGGCGAAAATATTACTTCTAATCGGGAAGATTTGAACGGTTAAGAAAAGGCTTACTTCTAATCGGGACAGTTTCAACGGTAAAGTAAAGCTTACTTCTAATTGGGACAGTTTGAACGTTAAAGTAAAGCTTACTTCTAATCGACACGATTACAACGGTAAAGAAAAGCTTACTTTAAATAAGTACGATTTAAACGGTAAAGAAAAGCTTACTTCTAATCGGGACGATTTTAATGGTTTTCAAGCAACGTGATTCCCCCACTCTGTATCAAATATCTTGGTTTCAGATACTGCTGACAAGAAGGCGGACATCGAAGAGGTGATAAAAGAACTCCAACAGGCTTATAATGAAAACATCGACGACGGTGATATTGATGAAGGGTTAATGGTAAATACTATTCTAATATGTATCTGCTAGTTTATATTAACACATTGTAGCATGGTCGGTGTCATTTCCTTAGATGAATGCAGAGCATTCACTATGACGTCACATTGTTATTAAGTACACCATGCTACAAAAAAGATAGAGTCTGTCTCAACTCGTTGGTTATTTAAACACCTCGATGGACTACGCCCATCTCGGTGTTTAAATAAGACAACTCGCTGAGACCAGACTCTATCTATTACTTAATGAATACCTCGTAGATAATCTACAACTATCTCTGGATTGTTTGCACATTCTATATCTAGAGCAAGGCCAAGAGCAGGTGTTTTTTTCTTACAAAATATCCACGTACGGCATACATGGTAGCGTTTATCTTAACCATATGCAAGAGAAACAGAGAAAAGTGGTGTATGATACAAACTATATAACTTGTAATATAAAGAAAGCGTTTATGAGTAATTCCGATTTATGTCTAACCCCACTCTGTGTTGTATATTCTTTATGTATGACCCCACTCTGTTTTGTATTTTTTATGTTTAACCCACTCTGTTATGTTTGACCGCACTCTGTTATGGTTGAAACCACTCTGTTTTGTATACTTTTCATGTTTTGACACTACTCTGTTATATTTGACTACACTCTGTTATGGTTTTCCCCGCTCCGTTATGTTTGACCCCACACCGTTATATTTGACTCCACTCTGTTTGTTTGACACCCACTCTGTTTTGTATACTCTTTATGTTTTGAACTCACTCTGTTTTGTATACTTTTTATGTATGACTGTATACTTTTTAACCGACTCTGTTTTGTATTTTATTTGTGTTTGACACCTCTCTGTTTGCGTACTTTTGTTTTACCTTACTTTGTTTTGTAATACCTTCTAATGAGTTTAACAACTAAATGTACGTACATTGTTTATATCCTTAGAAACGTGACTCTTGTGAAGACCTCTGCGGGGACGATACAGACTGCATGAAAAACTGCGAGGATCAGGAATCGTCGTAAGTAAATTGCATATTTCGCATAGTAAAAGCTGTGTTGCGATTCTAAAGGGGAGGTGGTCTGTTCAATCCCCGTCCCGGTCACACCAACCGACTTCATTAAAGTGGCGCTAGAAGCTCCATTGCAGGGTAATCATTTGAATTCACCATAAATGGTGAGTGGAATCGTAAATGAAAACAGTATTTTGACACTGGTGGGTAAGTCGGAATAGCAGGCATGCATACTGTGAGTTTCATTATTAATATAATAAGGAGTCATTTTTTAAGATAATTCATTTTGTTTAGTCTCTGGAATAGAAAATATCACAAGTTTTTCTGTATACATGATTTAGTTCTATATTCATACATACGAAGATGCATAGATGTTTTATCTATGAATGTGTCGGGCATATATTTACTATTGTTATTGTAGATACCCTGACAAAAAAATTCTTTCGGGCATAGCGACTGCCTGGGCGGTTAGGAAAGCTATAAGGATTCTAGGAAAGAAGAAGTAAACTGAACAAGACTTGGAAAAAAAGAAACAAACATGTGTTCCACTCCAGATGTGCTTGAGAAATGAGACGATCATATATATAATCAGTACAGTTTATTGAAATTATAATAAACTTATATATTGTGCTTGACAGCTGCAAACACAATCGAATTCTACAATTTCGATATTTGTACTATGTAACAATAAACATTTGATACAACTTTACCTTTTGTTGTGTTGGTAATTGTGTATACATTGTAACATTACATGTGTAGAATACCATCATGTATACATTTTTACTATATATGTGTAGAATACCATCGTGTATACATTGTAACATTACACGTGTAGAATACCATCGTGTATACATTGTAACATACCATGTGTAGAATACCATCGTGTATACATTGTTACTATACATATGTAGAATACCATCGTGTATACATTGTAACATTACATGTGTAGAATACCATCGTGTATACATTGTAACATTACATGTGTAGAATACCATCGTGTCTACTGTGTAACATTACATGTGTAGAATACCATCGTGTATACATTGTTACTATATATGTGTAGAATACCATCGTGTATATATTGTTACTATACATATATAGAATACCATCGTGTATACATTGTAACATTACATGTGTAGAATACCATCGTGTATACATTGTTACTATACATATATAGAATACCATCGTGTATACATTGTAACATTACATGTGTGGAATACCATCGTGTATACATTGTAAAATTACATGTGTAGAATACCATCGTGTATATATTGTTACTATACATATATAGAATACCATCGTGTATACATTGTAACATTACATGTGTGGAATACCATCGTGTCTACTGTGTAACATTACATGTGTAGAATACCATCGTGAATATATTGTAACTTTACTGTGTAGAATACCATCGTGTAAACATTGTAAGTCTAAATGTATAAAATGCCATCGTGTATATATTCTAACTATATATGTGTAGGATACCATCGTATATACATTGTAACATTACATGTGTAGAATAACATCGTGTACACCTTGTAACATTATATGTGTAGAATAGCATCGCGTTAGTCCAGCAACCCTCCTTCGGTAATCGGTTTCCAATTTATTATTCAGGTCAACCTAATATCTTAGTCCAGATAAACCATGCATACAAATCTAGGGAAAACCTACCACGTTTTGCACGTAACTCTGAGTTAAAGTACGGAGCCCCGCAGGTGACATGCAGAAACATTAATTTAAAATTTCGAACTATGTAAATCTTTTAAATATTGGGTATTTTACATTGAAAACCCCAGGGGGCGTGGGTTCAAATCTCACAGGAGGCATATTTTTTCTTGTTACGCCCCCGAAGGGTGGAGGGGGCATATAGTAGTCACACTGTCAGTCAGTCAGTCCGTCCGTCAGTGCGTTCGTCCGTACTATTTTGTCTTCTATTTGAGACATATACCTTCAAAAAACAGTAAACTGTTCTCAAGGGCTGACGCGTCGCCATCGCCGCCACCGCCGCAGCCGGAAAGTGATTTAAAGGAAAACATTTCACAACGTGCGGACGGACACTGGTCACCCTTTGTTACTCACTCCCAGCAATCAACGGCGGGGACATAATTATTATCATAAATATATCGTCTGGAGTAAAGCATACGTTTATATTATATTATATTATAATATTATATTATATTATATTATATTATATTATATTATATTATATTATATTATATTATCTTATATTATATTATATATTATATTATATTATGTTATATTATATTATATTATAATATTATATTATATTATATTATATTATATTATATTATATTATATTATATTACATTTTATATATGTATCATATATTATATCATATATTATATTATATTATATTATATTTATATTATATTAGATTATATTATATTAATTGACTAACTTTTATTTCGCTTCAGAATTCTTAATTCCGAATTCTGAATTCCGAATTCCGAATTCTGAATTCCGAAGTATGTAATTTTTTTAAATATTGGGTAGACCTATTGTACATTGCAAACCCCAGGGGTCGTGGGCTCAAATATCACAGGAGGCATATTTTATGCTTTACTCCAGGCGATCTATTTATGATAATTATTATGCCCTCGCCTTTGATTGATGGGAGTGAGATACAAAGAGTGACCAGTGTCAGTCCGTACGTCGTGAAATGTTTTCCTTTAAATCACTTTTCCGGCAGCGGCAGCGGCGGCGATGGCGACGCGTCAGCCCTTGAGTACAGTTTAATGTTTTTTGAAGGTATAGGTCTCAAATACAAGACAAGATAGTACGGACAAACGCACTGACGGACGGACGGATTGACTGACAGTGTGACTACTATATGCCACCCTTCGGGGGGCATAAAAAGAAAAAATATGCCTCCTGTGAGATTTGAACCCACGACCCCTGGGGTTTCCAATGTACAGTACCCAATATTCAAAAGATTTACATAATTCGCAATTCAGAATTCGGAATTAGGAATTATGAAGTGAAATAAAAGTTAGTCAAATGGGCCGTCGTAGATCGAGTACAGTTTTTCTGTTATGCTAAGTTAATACATCATGGTGGACATGAAAGAACTTATTGAATTATATTTCAATATAGGCTTGTCTTATAAAGACATATTGAGTGTTCTTGCATTTGAACACAATGCCATTATCAGTTTACGGCTACTAGAGCGTTCGCACGCTGTAGCTAGAGCGTGCGAACGCTGTAGCAGCGTACGAACGCTGTAGCTAGAGCATTCGCACGCTGTACTACAAGTAATTATGTGAGTATAGAGCTAGAGCGTTCGCACGCTGTACTACAGCGTTCGCACGCCCTATTAGAGCGTTCCCACGCTGTAGTAGAGCGTGCGAACGCTTTAAATTATGTTTTCTGCATGTCACCTGCGGGGCTCCGTGATATATCACTTACGACCTTCTTTTCCACTTCTATCGAATGAAATAAAATCATATGTACAAGTGTATATGAGTGTATGTGGACATCGGGACATAGTATGTATGTAAAGATGGTACGGGGCATAATATGTAAAGATATAGAATATAGATATAAAAATCGAAAAAATGTAAGATATAGAAGGTACGGGGACATATAAATGGTAGGGGAAATATTGTGTATTAAAAGATATATAGAGTATGTAGATATAATATGTAAATGGTGACATAATATGAAGGATATAGAAAGTACGTAGGCATATTACAAAAGCATTTAGAGAGTACGGGGACATATTATGTAAGTCATGGGGTTATACTATATAAGTATATAAACAGTACGCGGACATATTATGTAAGGATATAGAGGGTATGGGACATATTATGCAAGTAAGTATAGTGCATGGGGATATAGTAACTATGTGAGTATATTATATAGAGGGTATGCGGACATATTATATAAGGATATGTAGAGTATGGTGATATGATATGTAGGGATATATAGGGTATGGGGATAACATATATTATAATAAGTATATAGAGAGTGCGTTGACATATTATATGTGGATATAATATTATGTAAATTTATATAGAGAGTTCCTAAAATAGTATACAGGATATATAGGTTATGGGAATATAATATGCAAGTATATTGAAGGTATGCAAAATATGTAAGGATATATAGGATATATGGGGACACAATTATGTAAGGATAGAGGCTATGTAGACATACAATGTAAGGATATGTAAGGATATAAAGAATATGAGGATATGATATGTAAGTATATTCAGGTTATATGGATATACTATGAACGAATATAGAAGAAGAAGCGCTTTATTTCAAAATCAGTAAACCGTAGGCCCATGTGATCATACAATATTATACATATACATTTTAACCGACGTAGCAAGATCCGTACATATATATGTATTAACAAATATCAGATTCAAAAATAAACACAGTTATAGTGTTTACTTCTTTTTAGAGAACACAAACAGAAAACAAAGAAAGAAACAAACACATGAACACGTCAGAATTTCAATTTAAAATTTCACGGAGAAGGTGACTAAACATATATAAACATATCAATGTTATGGTTGATGTATTATACTTAATCGTATCCATGTCATGAACATATAAGCACATACACATACGTTTCAAACACAATCAAAAAAATGCTCTATTTGCATTTTCAAGCGTGACAAAACCACCACACACAAATATACATGACTATGTGAAAATAAAATATTACAATATTAAAATAATATAGAGCCACGGGACTTAAGATCCGAGGATATATTGGGTAAGGGATATAATATATAGGGTATATTGGAACATAAGGATATAGAGGGTACGGGGACATACTACGTAAGGATATTTAAGGATATGAAGGGTATAGGGATATAATATGTAAGTTTATGGAGGGTATGGGAACATAATATGAACAGATATAGAGAGTACGGGACATAACATTGGAGGATATATAGGGTATGGGGATGTAATATATAGAGTATATTGGAACATAAGAAAATATGGGTACGGGGACATACTATTTAAGGATATGTAGGATATATAGGGTATGGGGATATAATATGTAAGTATATTGAGGGTATGGGATATAATATGTAAGTATATTGAGGGTACGGGGACATACTATGAACGGATATAGAGGTTAAGGAGACATACACTGTAATGATATATAGGTTGCGAGGACATGGTGTGTAAGGATATAGAGAGTATGTGTATATAATATAATTATGGGGTATATGGCAGGGGCATAGCTATGTTAAATTGAATATGCAGGCCCGGTCATCGTTAGAGCACCAAAAGTGAAAGTATATTAGGTGTATCCGATGGCTTGCATGAACGGCGCTTATTGTGTTTATCGATAAAAGTTTGCATTCTGGAGTACCTCCTGTTATAACAAATGCTCCTCTGAGAAAAACTGAAACTAGATTAGCACTAGTTCATTCAAATACCCATAAACGGTATTGTTCTCTTTTATTACCACTCGATTCACTTTTTGATTCCTAATATCAAAAAGAGAATACCATTATAGGATGCTTTCTGGCTATAGAAATTATTGTGTTAGCTAAATTTGTCTAAAAATGGAACTTTAAAGCAAATTATTGTATTACATACATTTTGTTTTGGTGTCATACACAACAAATAATATGTTTGCATACAGGTAAAAGTACCAACACCACCAAAATCAAGACTTATTTATCAAGTTTATTTACCTGATATGCAGTAAATATGAATTACCTTTAGTTATGGCATAATTACTTTAGGATATCGTTTAAAACCACCCACAATATGTTGCTTAAAACAATTGTCAAACAAATTAATATTACTTCAATTATTGTTTGATTGACGTGTCATTATCTAATGCAAAACATGGTTGCATGCCGTCATTGATATTTAAAATATATTGATGTATAAATAAAATTGTGCGTGGTGTGGGTGTTTACTCGCGCACATGTGTGCGTTTATGAAGTGCGTTTGACGATGCACCAACAAAGAAAAACTGTCATCTGACACCCTAAGGAAAGCACTTTCAAGTGTGCATCAAGATATGGAATTTGTCACCGGAGGCCCCGGGTTCAATCCTCCGTGGTGCCACTGAGTTCCGTCGGTGTTTTCTTGGGCAAGACACTTCTCTCAGCCCCGTCCGTCGGATGGGGACGTAAACTGGGCGGTCCCGTGTATCGGTCTATCCTCCGAGCACGTTAAAGAACAATAGGAATCTATTCGATAATAAGAGTAGGGCAGGTTCCCGGATTCCTATGTATCCTTCCCCTTTCTCTGGGGCGGCTCTAAATAACCTATACTGTGTTGATGAGCCGTTAAACAACATTCAATTCAATTCAATTCAAGATATGGAATGCACAATGTACATACTGAGCTTTCTCACCCACATAACTCAGTAGATTCAATTTGAGTTCTGACTGTTGTCTGCACGCAGTTGCCTAACACAAAAGAGACGTTGGTCTTATTCAGGTATTCAACTTTAAGTTTTCAAACGATTTAATATGACTTGAGCTACTTGCCAAATATTCTAGTCACACTCATTATTTTGGGGACTGAAAAAAATTTATGATATGATATAATCTCGTTAAAGTGACACGTGTTTGCTTTTGTGGATACTTAACCGGTGTCATTATTCTGAGGCGTTTGGCTCAAGCATGTGAGCAAACATAGAATGCACAATTTTGCAAACTCCTTACGTTAAAGATAGTATGAAATTGCTCAGTTGTTCAAAGGGAAACTTCAATATTTATGAAGTTCTTGTTACAAGGTGTGGTGTGATTAAAACGTCTTCAACATCACAGTTGCGTCCTTTCTCTAGTTAACTGCAACTTTCTTTTTAAAAAACATCTTGGGATTTCTTTGGAATATTATGTGCAATTAAGTATGCAGTATATACAATATATAGCGGAAATTCCCGTGTTGCGTTTCTTTTGCGTTTCAGTATATGTGTTGTAAATGGCTGGATAGGGACTTTAACGGGAAGTAAAACACCATTTCAGTTCATCTCATTTCATCTCTGTGATATAAAACATGTCCCCGGGTAGATATCCGCGTGTAGCACCTGTACGTTCCCAGCTCTGTTTGGTGATATGTTAAATGGTCCTAATTTTGTGAGAACATTCTTAGTACATCGGCAAATATAACTGGGTGACTTACCTTTTGGCGTCGTTGATGAACTCTTTTGAACCAATCAGCTATTTAAACATTTCGTTTTACACATGTATTGGTCTATGCAAGTGTATGCTAATGGAAGGAGTAAAATTGTGCAGATATCGAAAACCTAAAGTGGAGGCTGTGAGATGCTATGTGCGAATAGTGCTGCCGATAATCACAGACCAGGGCTTTCCGTGCACATACGATATCCTTTACACCAGTACGTCAGACATTATATTATGATGTAGATCTTGTTCTTAAAGGTCACTACTACACTGCTAACAATTCAAGCAAAATTAATTCTTAATCGCGTTACATATGAGGAAACTTACGTTTGACGTAATTCTCTCAATTTATAAAAGGCGGTAATTATGTAGAAAGACATCATCCTAAACATTCTCTCTAAGTATAGATCAGTATAACCTACATCAAATTCTGAATGACGTCATAAAGGATCCTCAATATCTTCCAAGCAAAGTCTTGAACCCTTTTAAATATTTCTATTTATATCAGACTGGAATCTCACCTTTAATAATCTTGGAGGGTTATCAACGATATGGTCTTTGTCATGTTTAGAGAGCTTCACCATAGCCTCTGCCTGATTGTTACCAGAGCTGGAGGGGTTCAGGTCATTTAATATTGTATATTCGCCGATTTAAAAGTATAGGTTTAGCAGCCTGGGTTTATTCACGGCTTCTTTAAATATTCGTGATTGAATATGCGTAAAATGAATTTTGAGTTGGGTAATCTTAATTCGACGCTCCAGTTTTGGAGTTTAGCCTAACTGGTTCAATTCAGTTCTAGTGAGTATATGAAGGTGCAAGGTTTAATTACGGTGAGAGCTGGAAGGATACGTATGTTTACGTTCTGCTTCTCCCTGTTCATAAATATCCTCTGCAAGTATAACCTTCATCAAATACTGAATGACGTTATAAAGGACCCACAATAGCAAAGAGCTGAACGGAGACAACACCAAAGTAATGGCTATGTACCAAACAAAATCAAACAAAGACTCGCAATTAAATGTTGATAAACATTATCTAAAAAATCCGGTAGGAAGGATACAGTACTCATTGGAAAATGGTTCGAATCCTGGTTGCCGTTTTTTTGATTTTGTATTCTTTTGAATATGAGGTGAGTATGACGTGTTAATGTCTTACATTTTCAGCTAAAGGGCGGAAAAGTTTTAAGATTTGGGACTTTGCTAAAAAACACGGTTTACATGTGGTTGCCGGAAACTTCTTCCAGGCGAAGTATGACGATTATGTCCCAATCTTACAGCAACAAGTTGGATACGCTAAAATACCTTCCAAATGAAAAACGCGTTATAAATGATTTGTTCATAAGCTTTCAGTCAACCTATGTTAATATTGTTAAAGCTAAAAACCCATAAAATAACGATAACTTTACACTACAAAACCGTCTAACAAACTCTATCCAGGTGTTCATTTCATTTATAAATGTATATGTGCCTATTAAAAGTATAGGTTTATTCACGGCTTCTTAAAGTACCCGTCACTGAATATGCGTAAAATGAAATATGATTTGGTAACTCTTAATTCGACGCTCCAGTTTTGGGGTTTGACCTGACTGGTTATAGTTGTTTATACTGTGTCGATATAGATTGGATCCTCAAAATATGTAAGTTACTAGTATATAAGTATATACCTCGTCGTCAGTAGGTTAGAAACGGTGTAATTTACCATTTGATGGCTGGATAGTGACTTTAAATCTTTAACGTTTTCCGGCCATGTTTATTTAAATCGAAATCAATAGATATTTACAATTAACACATCACAATATCTGTGAAAAGCGAGAATAAGATTTTATTTGATGACGTAGAAAACTTTGAACAGGTAAATTAATCCACAGGTAAATAGAGGATCTTACATGAGTACTCATTCATTAATGAATTTATTAAACGAATTGGCAAAATGATATAATGCGAGACCGTGGGACATTATATCGAATTTTTTTTGACAGCACATACTAGGCTCATTTGCATACTAATATAACTAGTGGTATATCGAAAATATAGAATAGTGTTATTCCACACCCACACCGTAAGTTATGTGATAAATGTATTTATCAATTATCTGGCAATAGTTGTGCAGCTATACAATTCACATTTACCTCATTTCCCCGTGCAGCCAGGCAGTGGTAAAAGTAGTATCTACGTCATGCAAATAATACTTATTTTTACATACAACTTAGTAGCGGTTTTAAATATATGTTTCCCTCCGGACTATCAAGAAATGTCCATCATAATTCATATGGTGTTTAAGAGTTAAATTGATAATACTACAAAAAGGGTAGCCATTCACCTTTAAATCAATACACATCGTCTATTTTCGGAGGCTGACATGCTTATGCATAAGGCATGCTAATACATTTGTTAAGCTCGCGATTTTGACTATATTTGTATTTGTTGAAACTATAACTATTGCTTGTACCTGCTGTCAACCTTGTATGTATGTTTTGTATCCTCATGGGTCTTGTGACCTTTTGAATAAAAGATTATTGTTGTATTCCTACTACGTATTATATACACGTACTTGCATATCTATATACCAGTACACATATAAACTATAACGTGACTGATAAGCCTGATTGGGCTGGGTATATAACCTGACACAGTGAATTTTAGAATGTATTTGAATATGTTTATGTGTAAGGTAAACCTGCCAAAAACTGATTCTGGTTTGATTGATAGTTGCATCCGTCTGTTCATGCTCAGTACGTGTATATACATTTTATATGGTTGGATTTCAACGGTTTCAAAGTTATGACACAGGGACTATTTCTCCTGGGTTGGGTGTGTGTGGGGTTTGGGGAGGGGGCAGGGCCGATGCTGGTTGATTGGTTGTATCCATCTGTTCATGCCCAGTAAGTGTATATATGGTTATGACACAGGGGCTATTTCTCTAGGGTCGTCCGTTCATGCTCAGTAATTGTATATACATGCTATATGTTGGGGTTTCAAAGGTTTCAAAGTTATGACACAGGGGCTATTTCTCCTGGGTTGGGTGTGGTGGGGAGGGGGGATGGGGGGGTTGAGGGGACAGGGCCGATGCTGGTTGATTGGTTGTATCCGTCTGTTCATGCCCAGTAAGTGTATATTTGGTTATAGGTTGGAGATCTCAACGGTTTCCAAGTTATGACCCAGTTGCTATATCAACATGGGTGGGGCCAAATTTGACCCCATGGTCCGATTTTAACAAACTTGATAGAGGACCTTAGACTTATGCAAACGTTTTGATCTCTAGCTCATGTTGTTTCTGAGAAGAATATTTTAAATATTTGCCTTCATAAGTCTATGTAAAATTGTGAACTCCGTCAGAAAATTAAGGGCCATAACCCTGGTGTTTAAACTTGATCCAGCTGTCATTGATATCAACGATCTGGCAAAGTTTGGTAAAAATAGATGAAAAAAGAAGGAACTATCGTCTTAAAGAGGCAAAGTATAGCATATTTAACTTAATCAAGTTAATCAAGGACCATAACTCCGGTGTTACTGATCTGATCTGGCTGATCGGGGTTTCATTGATCTGGTAAAAAACAACAACAAAAAACAACAACATTATATTGGGAAAATAATTTAGAAGTTCTGAAATGAATCCTAATACTTTTTGTTGTTTTCTATTCGTTAGAAAGCTTGAGGTGTAGCACACATTGCATCACAGGAAGCGTCGGCATGGGCATAATGGCGGTCAGTAAATAATTCTCGTTCCTTTTTGTAACATCTTTGCCATTTTTTGGTTTATATCACATTGATGATCTATTTGTTACATTTTTCAATCATTGTCATGTTAAAATTGTGAGTTATGAACTTGTTTTGCTTATATGGAAATGAGCGTATAAATACAATATTTTGGCATCTCAATATTTATGATTTTAAAGGGAACATTCATTCATGAGACAAGTTCTTTCTTAGAAGATACATAACCCCCACTTTTCTGTGGATATTTTGGCAGCATATGGGCCATTTGTGATGAGAATTGAATTATTCTTTTTTAAATTGGGCCTAGGTATGAATGACAACATGACATACACAACTCAATGCAAAAATCAATGGGCGTGTTACACCTTCTTCCGCGGAAAAAAGCGCTAGTAACCTGGCAATTATGTCCATTGACCATGAAGTCGTGTTTTTGTTTTTGAGATGCATATTCATGTTGACACTTAATCTGAAAATTATTATAAAACAAACGCCCTACATGTGAACCGAACAGGAAATTCTATGAGAAATACGGACGGACATATGGACGTAGCCTATTGTACCGAAGAAGAGGAAGGTGGAGAAGAAAAGATAACGGGGCAATAGTAAGACAATAATAGTTTTACATGTTTATCTTTTATTGCAATATAACATGGGGATATTTCCAATTTACAGTCCAAACTCAGACAGTCCAAGCTAAGCACTTACAGTCGGAGCACACTCGTCATATTCGGCCTGGAAGAAGTTTCCGGCAATGAGCTGGAGGTCGAATGACTTAGAAAAAATACAAATAGAAGCAGCTAGGATAGTAACTGGTGCAACTAAATTAGTATCAATTTCCCTATTAAATGATGAAACAAGGTGGGAAAGTCTGCAATCACGTCGTAACAAGCTTAAACTGACATTATTCTTTCAAATGGTAAACTTAATTACACCCCCATACCTAAATGAACTCCGAAACGCCGATAATATCAGAACAATTCCATGTAAATCACAACTATTTGCTAAATCTTTTTTACCATCCACAATAAAAAAAATGGAATGAACTACCAGAACATACAAGGAATGCCCATACCGTCGATGCTTTTAAAAGGCAACTTAATATCTCCAACATCCATATACCCCACTACTTCTACTATGGGGAGCGCAACGCAAATATATACCATACACGCCTTCGCCTGAAATGTAGCTCTCTAAATCAGCATTTATACGCCAAAGATATAATAGAAAATTCATTGTGTAATTGTGGGTCAACAGAAGACACGAAACATTTCTTACTGTGCTGCAGACAATTTACCGAACAACGACGCATTTTAAATAACACCATAAGGACATTGGGCATACTTAATGTAAACACTACCCAACTTTTAGAGGGTATCCCTCACACACCTAATGAAACAAATATTTCAATTTTCAAAGCTGTACAGAAATATATTATCAGCACAAAACGATTCGAAATAAACTAACCTCGAATAAATAATGCCTATTCGGGCGACCAAAACGAGAAAAACAAACAACAAACTCTCTTCTCCAACTCTATCTACCTTTTTCTTTATTCATCCATTCTTTCGATTATTTGAAATTCCTTAACTAAAAGCCAAACTATTTTAATATTTCTATTGGTTCATGATTGTATAGACTTCTGAATATCTTCGTTTCATAACATTATGTAATTATGGAAACGGATTGATATAAGCTAAAAGCTTTTTTCCGAATCCACGTTTTCAAATTGTGTTAAATTTATTATAATATTGTGTAACCATAATAATTGTATACATTTGAGAATAAAATATTGTTTAAACTAATTATATCTCAAGTACATATCCTAACGTTTATGGACAGATAGAAAGCAAATCAGACGATACGATGCCATATATCATATTTTAAAAAAAAGAAAGAGAGAAAAAATAAATAAATAAGGAATGTATCAATTTGTAAGTAACGCTTATAACAAAGCTAAAGGTTGTAGCAACCCTAAATGTAACACACCGCCAATGGTAATAATAACGAAATTACGAACGCCATTTGTAACAAAATTACATTTAGGGTTGCTACAGCGTTCGTGTGTGATTTTTCCTAATCTTATAAATCCTTTATCCACCCCTGATATATACACATGATTCAATGTCACTGTTTCTCTCTCATGCACAGGTTAGACTGTTTACCAACTATGTTATAATTTAATTCGTAAACTCAAAAACTGATAAAATATTTAAATTTTAGACTATTCAACGGTCTCAGCTTCTGCATCTTATTAATTCAATATTAATAGTATTTAATATCGAATGACTTATAATAAACTAAACAATATGGGTGTGATTTGCGTTAGCAGCAAGACATTTTAATCAACTCAATATACATGACAAATCAGTAGACCATGGACTCTGCTGGCGGTGGTAAGGACTGTTTCCTGTAACTTGCTCCATTGAAGCAGATATCCACCGATGTCCCATATATTGGCATTAGTAACCATGTATCACGTCCTTGTACACAAATGTATGTGTCGTAGAAATGCGCTATTATAGTCGTCAGGAACGCAGCATTTACAATAGATAGAGATGGTCCTTACACGCCAATATCTGAAACAGACTGTAAATATCTTCAGAATGAATGAATGCATGGTGTTTTACGGCACGTCGACACATGAATAGGTCATATTGTGCGCTAAAATTTATGAAAAATGAAGTATTAATTAAAAATTAATGTAAATATATAAAGATAAAACTATTAAAAAATAAGGGATGATCAGGTGTAATATAAACTATGTATGTACATCAAGAAAATATCTTCAGATTTCATGTAAACATATTATTATCAATTAAATATGGAATATATATTTATATTACATCCATATCAATCTTTTTTTTCGAGTGCTTGCTTGCAAACCAAACCTCGAATGACTTATTAAAATGACCACTTGCACCGCGTGGTCATTTACCGCCAAATGCATTTCAGCGAAATGCATGATTATCACAATAATCCTCAACTAAACTCTTGTATAATTAGTACCACGTGATACATATGATCACGTGATACTTAAATTCGACCGTCCTTTGAACTTAACAAATATAAATTTATTTATAATTTAATTCGTAAACTCAAACAATTATAAAATATTTATATTTCAGACTATTCAACGGACTCAACTCCTGTATCTTATTATTTCAATATTAATAGTATTTAATATTTAATGACTTATAATCAACTAAACAAGACAACATGGGTGTGATTTGCGTTTGCAAAAGACATTTTCGATTTTGAAATAAAGAACGGGCACACTACGTACCAATCAAATTAAATTGAGAGAAACACGTCTTCTAACATCATCATCTCTACCACATACGAGTCTATTGCAGATTAAAACTTTCACCTGCGGTTTTTCTTTAGTCTTGCTGAAAGGCTCTAGTATATGCCTAATTGATTCCAATATGCTCGACAGCTTCGAACATATGCCACGAAAGGCTCTAGTATATGCCTTATTGATCCAATATGCCAACAGCTTCGAATGTATATCACAACAAGCTCTAGTATCTGCTTTACATATACGACTGTGTCCACTAGCTTTGAATATAATACCTTACATGCTCAATAATATGCCTAACACCTTTCAATATGTACCCCCAATATGCTTATGTATAAGCCTAGAAGATTGAATATTCCCAGCAGGTATGAATACAATTCCCAACAGGCTCGAATATATGCCCATAACAGGCTCTAGTAAATGTCTAACGTATTCTAATATGCCCAACAGCTTCGAATACAGGCCCCCCAACAGGCTCTAGTATATACCTAACGTATTCGAATATGCCTAACAGCTTCGAACTGCTAGGCTCAAGTATATGTCAAAAGTATTCGAATATGCCCCACGGCTTCGAATATATGCCCCAACAGTGTCAGGAGTTCTAAATCAACTAAATGAACGTACTTATTGATATGAACTCTCCTGTATTTTAAAACGGGTCCTTTCATAAGGTGACAGTGGCATGTGCTGATTATACAGTCTAGCTTAAATATAAATTGAAATATTAACACAATGTTTCAAGACAGTGGTGTTTAACACATACAGTTTTGAACATTATATAAACATATATTCAGTTTTCCTCAGGCTGCCTGCCTCATGACTATACCAAAACTACAATTGTTCAAACAATGATTCAAACACAATAATTCACAATGAGCTCTAAACATGAGCTCCTATCAACATATTAACTGAACCATTTGGCTAGAAACTGTATTGATTCAAATCTACAACTATATAACAATATATCCGCAATAAAGGACAATAAAGGATAGTATGTTCGTACAAGTATGTTCAACCGCTTCGAACCATTTGTATCAACATAAAATGGTTCAGCATCAAACTTTGAGCTGACATGTTCTGACCGGTCACTTTGGTCAATCAGTAGTTCGCACGTACGTTTCTACAGCTCGTCTGCCGAACTGCAGTACTTTCATCTATACTCACAAACTACAAACTCCGCAGTACTGACTTGTAGCTCAACTTTCTTCGAGCACATACCACTACTATGTAAACTCTCTGGTATATTAAACCTGCTGCTGTGAAGACCAAAAGAAACGTATATGCTGATATAATCCTACTGGATAAATCGCCTCCGACCGACGCAGTTAAGTTCCAAGGTGAACGACAGAAAATATCAACGATCTCTTATTGGGATTCTATAAAAACCGAGTTTCTCGCGCTTTTTTTCTCCATAAGTCTCTTCTACACATATGTACGTTTAGTCATTTAAAACTATTTACAATTTCCAGTGCCGTCCGGGTGACCATCCACACCACGTGGATTTTACTGTACATAAACATAACAAAGACTTATGGGCCCAATCATAGTGCACTGGAAGATCCTCGGAGTTCCCTGTACCAGGCAAGCATTCCCCAGGCAGGTGTCAGCCCAACCGTAGTGCAATGGAAGGGCTTCATTCCTGGGAAAGCTTGCTTAGCACGGTATTCCCTGTATCAGTTTCTCTCGCTTTTTTTTCATAAGTCTCTTCTACACATGTACGTTTAGTCATTTAAACATTTAAAACTATTTACAATTTCGAGTGCCGTCCAAGTGACCATCCACACCACGAGGAGGATTTTACTGTACATTTGCATAACAAAGACTATGGGCCCAACCGGTAGTGCAATGGAAGGGCCTCGGGTTCCCTGTACCAGTCAAGCATTCTCCAGGTAGGCGTCAGCCCAACCGTAGTGCAATGGAAGGGCTTCATTCCTGGGAAAGCTTGCTTAGCACGGTATTCCCTGGCGCGCTATGCGATTTAAAGTGACGTGGGGACGTGCTGACAACAACAACTTGCAACGAAGTTACCTTAGTTTAAAATCACAATCTTAATAACTTACAGACTGCTGGTGTTATTGTATAGCATGTGTCTTGCTTGCAAACCAAACCTCGAAAAAATGCATTTCAGCGAATGGTTATCGCAAGATTATCGCAATAATATCCTCAACTGAACTCTTGTATAATTATCTACCACGTGATACATATGATCACGTGATACTTCTAACTATTCAGGAATATCGTCTGCTTACAGACCGTTCAATATACTCATACCTCAAGGCAGTTAAGACACACGTGGATGCAATAAATACTTGTTGTGTAGGACGGAAGATTTTGTGTTGCAGTGAGTTTCAAAAAGTAAATATTAGCAACTAAAATATCTGATAGTCACAAATGGATGCTTTCTTAAGGGATGGAGTTGTACCGGATGTATTGGATGCAGTTCCAGAATCATGTCTTCAGGTAAAAAGTGCGGTCGAAGGACGCCTTTGGCACGACGGACTACGGTTAGGTTTCTTGTTTGCCTCTCGTCAGATGAAGAAATGAAGTAGTAATTAAAAACTAATATAAATAAATAAAGATAAAACTATTTACAAATAAGGGATGATATGGTAGTAATATAAACTATATATGTAAATCAGCAAATGCCCTTCAACGGGTATATACACAAGTAAATATGCAACTATAATGTGGGGAAAAAACTTATCCGAAGATTTGTTAGACCTTGTTTAACATTGTTACTTTTAACTAACCCTAAAGCTACCGTGCCAAAAGTGACTGTAATAACATATCGCAAGTTGTCAATCATTTATCCATTTTAACCAATCAAACCCATACTATACCTCCGACAAACAACAGCACGTGCAACAGTATAATAAAGCACGTGCAACTGTATTATAATATAACCTATTGTCAATATAGTAAGACAACAATAGGGCGCATATATCTAAGTTATGGCGTCATGTTAATTGCGTGATGGGGCATTTCGTCTGGAAAGATAACGATCGAGGATGCATTTAACTGTCCTTTTTTTGTCTTTCTTTTTTATTTTGTCATTTTTTTTGTTGTCTTTTTTTCTGTTTTTTTTTCTTTTTGTTTTGTTTGTTTTGTTTTTGCTGTTGTTTTCCTTTCGTAGGTTTTCTTTCCGTCTTGACAGCAACTTAATTTTATCGATTATGTTCGAGATTGCATTTTTCTAATTTTCTATATTGTTTTGTTGTTCTCTTAGAATACAGGTGCATGTCTGATTTTCCTTGATTTTATTTATATCCTATTTACATTGTTAATATTAAATCAAATGAGACCATGTAAAATATGCTCCAGCGGGTGGCGACTACGATGCGATGGCGATGGCGAAAACAGTTATGCGTTGCAATATATTTTCTATCGTATCATTATGAAAATATAAATTAATGTTGAAGAGGAAAGTAGCAATCACATAGTACACGCATTCAAAACTGTATAGTGCTACCACACTGGAAAACCATGTAAATAGACACTTGCCATAATACCCCCACCCAGTCGCACCGGCCCGACCAGTCCCAGATCTCCCCTGTATATTCTAAGCGGCAAGCAAGGGAGCTACTAGTACCATTAGTATAAAGTCGTTGGTATGACCCGCCCGGGGATTAAACTCACGACCTCCCGCATGCGGGGCGGAATCCCTACCACTAGGCCTCATCGCGGTTAAAAGAAGCAAAGTATGAGAAACAACAACATAAAAGGGCTAAAACAGAGGTACACGCATTCGAACGATCAGTAACAAAACGGCCACTGTGGTTGGGGCGGGGGTGGGGGCGGGGGTTAAACCAGGTTCAAGTTTCACCAAATCTCACTCTTGCCCTATTGTTATCCCAAGTAAACGGGACAGTGTAAATAAAGAAATCCTCGTTTGTAATGAGTGATTGTTTTGCACACGACTTCATCAATTCATCTTTAACAACATTGTCGCGTATGCGATATAGTCCACTGAGTAAGTGTGCAGTATTTTCACATCCCTCCAGGTAAGATTGAAGTGCCGTGCACGCTTCTAATGCTTGTTCTATACTGCACTGTAAATCAACCATGTTATTATTATTTTATTTTTATTAAAACCACACATTTAATTAGAAAATCAGCCGTGTTTAATTTATTGTAATTAACAGTAAACGAAGTTCACTTAACATAAAATTTATCTATCTATTATCGCTTTTCAATATAAATGTTCGCACCTTTAACAATCAACTTTACCTGTTTCGCACTATGATCGAACTTGCTACAATTAACAACCGCGTCGATTACAATTAATATGGCCGACGTCGCGTGGCAACGGATCATCACCTTCGATTAAATGAGGTTTACAAAAAAGGATCTTCGGACCGTAAAAAGTATTTGAGCGAGCCAGGGTATTCGAGAAATAATATTCAATTATCGAGGATAAATTACATTGAATTATATAGGAGTTGTGTCGGGACCGGAAAATGTGTTCGAGTTACCGATGGTATTCGAATCACCGGTGTTTGAGCTATCAAAGTTCGACTGTTATATAAAATCAAAAAACTAAAGAAATTTACCGACGTAAATATTGCCCTTTTAGTATTATCGGCTTCTCCATTTTTTATTATTTTCTTTTTTTCATCAGCTGTCAAAAAACAAACCTGTCGGCTGACATTTTGTTGATCCCGATGACGTCATTCTATTGTACATTCGTACCTATTCATGTTCGCTCGCGCATTTTTATTTTAGCCACGCCTTTGAGTCAATACGAAAAGTCAATATACATTTCGCAGGTCAATACGTCTTTTTAGCAGGAATCATGTGACCAGCCTTGATCCAATAGAATTTCTTTAATTTTTTGATTTTATAATAATACTGAATACAAACATTAAACGTTTTCAGGGTTTAATTTCATCATTGGATCCACATGTCTGGCTATAGCGCAATTAAACAGGAAAACATAGTGGCGATCTGTAAATGGGACTACCACTAAACATGCAGTGCGTTGCAAAAATATATTATCATAACCTAATTTGATCAACTTGCTAACAATTTTAATCAAGAATATATAAAAGTGATAATGACTAAGGATAGAAGTTTGTAAATCACATCATCATAGAAGTAGAAGTCAAGTTGAAATATAATGCATTGGGTAGTAAACGATCACTATGGTTAAAAGCGTAAATTTAAAACTAAGGGAAACTTTCAAGACAGTTTCTTACTAGATTCTGCTCTCTCAGCGATATGCTAACCAACATTATTATGAACTATGCCGACCCGACCCGACCCATTTGTCATTATAATATTTCTATTGTATATATGTGGATATTATTCTGTCTGTAAAATATTGGCAATAAAATATGTTTAAATCACAAATCACAGTTAGTATCTGCTATTTTGCCTCTTTACGGAATCAATGTCCCTAAAAGTTTAAAACTCCAAATCATGAATCTTTTGATGATCAGGCTGAGCATTTTACACCAAAGTGTATTAAAAAATACATCTGTTCATTTTTGTGTCGCCTTTTCAAGAAAAGTGCGAAACATAGGGATCACTTTGTCGTCCGTCCGTCCGTCAATACGTCAGTCAGTCCGTCACGAAAACTTAACGTTGGCTTTCTCATTTCTTGATATTTTTCATAAAACTTTCAATATATACTCATCATGACAACATCGACATGACCATACTAAAATATGAAGGTCAAGGTCACACTGAAGGTCATTATATGGGTTAAATACTCGTTTTTTCCTTCACGAAAACATAACGTTGGTTATAACTTTCTAATTTCTTGATATTTCTTCTTCAAACTTTCAATATATACTCATCATGACAACATCGACATGACCATACTAAAATATAAAGGTCAAGGTCACACTGAATGTCATTATATGGG
This sequence comes from Cyrtodaria siliqua, assembly GCA_037043455.1. Classification (NCBI taxonomy): domain Eukaryota; kingdom Metazoa; phylum Mollusca; class Bivalvia; order Adapedonta; family Hiatellidae; genus Cyrtodaria; species Cyrtodaria siliqua. Next base: position 36,786 of record JAWPHD010005750.1, on the reverse strand, counting down.
TTAAATACTCATCTCTTCACTAAAACAACGTTGGTTATAACTTTCTCATTTCTTGATATTTCATCATCAGACTTTAAATATAGACTCATCATGACAACATCGACATGACCATACTAAAATATAAAGGTCAAGGTCACACTGAAGGTCATTATAATGGTTAAATACTCTTCTTTTTTTCATCACGAAAACTCACCGTTGGCTATAGCTTTCTCAATTCTTTTTATTTCTTCATCAATCTTTCAATATACACTTGTCATTCCAACACTGACATGGCCATACTAAAATATAAAGGTCAAGGGCACACTAAAGTTCATTATATGGGTTAAATACTAAATTTTTTCTTTACGAAAACTTTGTCGGGTCAGTTTGTCAAGGTCATTTATCTGGGTCAAAAAAAAACTTGTTATACTGACAAAGTGCTGACAGGCGACACACGTGTTCCGCTTAACACCCATCTGGTTATTTCATTTTAACTGTATTGTTTTTTCATTTAATAAACTCACATCCTTCAAACAGTAACGGATCACTTTTCTTGATAGATGCTACACAAAATGGGTAATTACTCAAGAAAATATGTGCCGAATCTTTGTGATAATATATAGTTGTATGTTTATATGATCAATCTTCAAATATGGAAAGTTTCGACATCAACAATACGGCGGGGATATCTAAGTACTGTCGTCACGAGATATCTAAGTACTGGCGTCACGTTAATTGCGTGATGGGGCATTTCGTCTAGCAAGATATATATGATCAATCTTCAAATATGGAAAGTTTCGACATCAACAATACGGCGGGGATATCTAAGTACTGTCGTCACGAGATATCTAAGTACTGGCGTCACGTTAATTGCGTGATGAGGCATTTCGTCTAGCAAGATATATATGATCAATCTTCAAATATGGAAAGTTTCGACATCAACAATACGGCGGGGATATCTAAGTACTGGCGTCACGAGATATCTAAGTACTGGCGTCACGTTAATTGCGTGATGGGGCATTTCGTCTTGCAAGATATATATGATCAATCTTCAAATATGGAAAGTTTCGACATCAACAATACGGCGGGGATATCTAAGTACTGTCGTCACGAGATATCTAAGTACTGGCGTCACGTTAATTGCGTGATGGGGCATTTCGTCTAGCAAGATATATATGATCAATCTTCAAATATGGAAAGTTTCGACATCAACAATACGGCGGGGATATCTAAGTACTGGCGTCACGAGATATCTAAGTACTGGCGTCAAGTTAATTGCGTGATGGGGCATTTCGTCTAGCAAGATATATATGATCAATCTTCAATTATGGAAAGTTTCGACATCAACAATACGGCGAGGATATCTAAGTACTGTCGTCACGAGATATCTAAGTACTGGCGTCAAGTTAATTGCGTGATGGGGCATTTCGTCTAGCAAGATATATATGATCAATCTTCAAATATGGAAAGTTTCGACATCAACAATACGGCGGAAATATCTAAGTACTGGCGTCACGAGATATCTAAGTACTGGCGTCACGTTAATTGCGTGATGGGGCATTTCGTCTAGCAAGATATATATGATCAATCTTCAAATATGGAAAGTTTCGACATCAACAATACGGCGGGGATATCTAAGTACTGTCGTCACGAGATATCTATGTACTGGCGTCACGTTAATTGCGTGATGGGGCATTTCGTCTAGCAAGATATATATGATCAATCTTCAAATATGGAAAGTTTCGACATCAACAATACGGCGGGGATATCTAAGTACTGTCGTCACGAGATATCTAAGTACTGGCGTCACGTTAATTGCGTGATGGGGCATTTCGTCTAGCAAGATATATATGATCAATCTTCAAATATGGAAAGTTTCGACATCAACAATACGGCGGGGATATCTAAGTACTGGCGTCACGAGATATCTAAATACTGGCGCCACTTTAATTGCGTGATGGGGCATTTCGTCTAGCAAGATATATATGATCAATCTTCAAATATGGAAAGTTTCGACATCAACAATACGGCGGGAATATCTAAGTACTGTCGTCACGAGATATCTAAGTACTGGCGTCACGTTAATTGCGTGATGGGGCATTTCGTCTAGCAAGATATATATGATCAATCTTCAAATATGGAAAGTTTCGAAACAACAATACGGCGGGGATATCTAAGTACTGGCGTCACGAGATATATAAGTACTGGCGTCACGTTAATTGCGTGATGGGGCATTTCGTCTAGCAAGATATATATGATCAATCTTCAAATATGGAAAGTTTCGACATCAACAATACGGCGGGGATATCTAAGTACTGGCGTCACGTTAATTGCGTGATGGGGCATTTCGTCTAGCAAGATATATATGATCAATCTTCAAATATGGAAAGTTTCGACATCAACAATACGGCGGGGATATCTAAGTACTGGCGTCACGAGATATCTAAGTACTGGCGTCACGTTAATTGCGTGATGGGGCATTTCGTCTAGCAAGATATATATGATCAATCTTCAAATATGGAAAGTTTCGACATCAACAATACGGCGGGGATATCTAAGTACTGGCGTTACGAGATATCTAAGTACTGGCGTCACGTTAATTGCGTGATGGGGCATTTTGTCTTGCAAGATATATATGATCAATCTTCAAATATGGAAAGTTTCTTAAAAAACAAATGCATACGAGCTGAATAAATGAAATGTAAACATAATCTGATCCGCTACTACCGATGATCCGCTACTACCGCAAGCACTGTAGTCCATGATACAGAAGGGTTCTTCAAATAATTATATATTTGTTATTATAAACTTAGATCGGGGTTAGGCAAATAAAATGTAGTAAGTTTGTTTTTTGAAGTTTTGGTAACGGAAGAAGACAGTGCATATTACTTTTTGCTTAAAGGGAATGTAGCGATACAGCGAAATCGTCTTTATTATTGAGAGTTCTGAAAAACTTAAAAAAAGGCATCGGCGTAACTACTATTAGGCGTATAGGCCCGGGCCTATACATCATTTTGAAAAATTAAAAGAATGAAGCTAGAGGGGTTGGTGGTTTAAGGGTCAACATTTGTTTCTTATTTTTATATTACAGTGTAAGTAATTCGACTTTGCCGAATGTTAATACTCACATTTGTCAAAAAATATTTCTTCAAATACCACACTGTAAGTGCTCTGTCAGCTTTAAGCCAAAACGCACCATTTCATAGCTAAGTTAAACAAAATGCCGGGAAAGCATGCCCCGGACCACCATAGTTTTTCGGGCCTATATATGCACTTGAGGTCAGCTACCCCCCTGAAAGGGTGAAATAATTATCAAAATTGGATGATAAACAATAAAGATATGATCATTTGAAGGTTTCTATTGAAACGGATATATAGGAAGCCGCCATTTTCAGAGCTATGACATCACAGTTCTAAATGACCATATACGGAATATTTATAAATACTCGTATGAAAATTTACTGATTTATAGAGAAAAATTACAGCAACTGTATGAAAAATATATTCTTAATGGCAATAATGTTTTATATGATCAGTAAAGGTTTTTACATTCATTTAAATGATATTGATCAATATTCCATATAAGCTAATTTGGAACTGTGACGTCAGTTCTCAAAATGGCCTCTCCTATATCCTTTTTTGAACAACCTTCAAATGGTCATATCTTTTTTGTTTATTATCCGATTTTGAAAAATTCTGTCACCTTTTTCCAAGTTTTTAAGAACTCTCAATAATAGAGCTTGTTCTCTACATATGGCTGGCGTGGTCGAGTGGATAGCTCATTTAGTGGAATTCAAACAGGACTCAAGCCTCACCGGTGACGTACAGTTGTGTCGGTGTGTTATTGGTCAAGTCACGTTTTCTTTGCCTCGTCCGTTGGATGAGGACTTCACCTTTATTTTGGGCGTCTCTAAATAACAAGATGTGTTGATGAGGCGTCAAGTAATAGTCTGGTCTCAGCGAATTGGTTCATTTAATAACCAACGAGCTGAGACATACTGTATCTGTTTTGTAGCATGATGTACTTAGTGCCATGTCAGAATAGCTACCATTTTCTAATTTGCATTTATTGGAGGTTAAGGAATGGTATAGTAAATTGATACTCTTTTATGTTTTCTTTCCATAGGTTAAATATGGAAGTATTTCCTTGACTCCTGGAGGAACGCTGACCCCTACACAGGTCAAGGACAAACCTACCATAGAGTATGAAGCCGAGGCTGGGGCTTATTATTCTCTTTTATGTAACGGTAAGTATAGGGTAGCACATAGTGGCGTATTATTATTATTATCATTATCATCATTATTATTATTATTATTATTATTATTATTATTATAATTTATGTTACAGTAAGTATAGGGGATTATTATTCTCTTTTATGTAACGGTATGTATAGGGTAGCACATAGTGGCGTATTATTATTATTATCATTATCATCATTATTATTATTATTATTATTGTTTATTATTATTATTGTTATTATTATTATTATTATTATTATTATTATTATAATTTATGTTACAGTAAGTATAGGGGATTATTATTCTCTTTTATGTAACGGTATGTATAGGGTAGCACATAGTTGGGTAGTATTATCATTATTATCATTATCATCATCATTATCATTATTATTATTATTATTATTATTATTATTATAATTTATGTTACAGTAAGTATAGGGTAGCACATAGTTGGGTATTATTATCATTATCATTATCATTATTATTCTTATTATCAGTATTATTATTATTATTATTATTATTATTATTATCATCATCATTATTATTAATATTATTATTACTATTATTATTATTATTATTATTATTATTATTATTATTATTTTGTAACACATAGTTGGGTATTATTATTATTATTAGTAGTAGTAGTAGTAGTAGTAGTAGTAGTAGTATAAAATATTGTTTCTATAATGGCCCTGTGATAGATCCAGTGCCTGCTGAAATGGACCTCGGTCCTCGAACCTTTACAGTTGACCTTTGTATTTAAATAACAGGCCACTATGGAAACAGTAAATATTACCAATTTTATTAAATGGCTGCTGTGCTTCATGGTAGGACCACGTTACTTCGGTCCAGTTATTATCCAACACTGCACATTATTGGTCCTGTATCGACGCAGTTCTCAGACGCATGCCATGTCCTGCACGTGTTTGTAAAGAAGCTGTCTCAAAACTGAAGGTCTCGAGAACTGTTTACGGACTAGTCAGTTCAAAATAATGGTTTATTGGTTGAATGATGTTTTACGTCATTTTCAGCACATTTTTAAGGCTTTATATGACGGTCGATTTTTATTGGTGGAGACAGACAACCCACTTTTTCTGGGTAGAACCTGTACTGTGTACCTGTAACATTCGTAAGAATCGACACTTTCTCATATACAAGCCGAGCTTCCACTGGGATTCGAACCGGCAGCGGTGAGAGGTCAGAAAGTTTTAAACTCAGCTTCAAATGGTAATATATGTTTCGTTGTTGTTTTTTAGGATCATTAACGAAAAAAATATTTTTTTATTTAGCCCCAGATGCACCTACAAGGGAAGATCAAACAATGGGCGAATATCATAATTGGTTAGTTGTAAACATTCCCGGAAATGACGTCAGTTCTGGACAAGAAACAACACACTATGTAGGACCGGGAGCAGTAAAAGGATCTGGTTTGTGAACGAGAATTTTAGACTATTTCATACGTATATAATTTTAAAATTAGAATAAGTGAAGTAATTCAAAGCTAAAATATAAGTAAATAAATGAGTTTGACAGACACAATATGTTTATATCGACTAGGGTCCTTATATATAAGAACCCTGTACCGACCGATGTCCGAGATGATACATACTTTGTGTCGAGTAGATCTAGATCTGTTAGTGTTTAAAGAGTGTTTTATCCCAACTGTTAAGTTTAATCTTAGCCATGGACCGGGCCCCTGTGTTGTGCACCGTGGTATTGGAAACGGCGCTAAACTAGTACTATAACGGGATTCTGCACAATATCAGTAGTGCGGAGTTTACCCACAGTGGCCTTGCTTGTCTGTTTTTAAACTTCATGAATTTTAAATAAAATTAGAATCTACGTAAACCTGCGTTGTCTTTGCGAATTGAATTTGCACAATTTTACAATAAAAACAAATACTTCATTTTTATTTCTATTGTTTCAGGACCACAGCTTCACAACATGTTTATGCTTTTGCTAATTTTTTATATAATTAAACGTTAAAATATTTGTATATTTTAGGATTGCATAAATTCGTCATTCTTCTATACAAGCAGACGAATGGTAAACTGGACGTTGGTGCCTTACCGAAAATCACCAATACATCAGGTAACGTCTATAATCACGATGCAGTTTTTCAAGAATCATCCTCTAAAACGAAATTGTTTGTTTTTACGTGCCACGTGGTCGCTCCCATTTTTATCAGTTTACCCAAATTTTTCAGCCAGTTGTCTCAAAACTTTTAATAATATCACCAATTATTCATAAAGATTTTACTACCAGATATTTTCATAATTAAGAGCGTAACCTATATATTGACTATCGATAAACCTGTGGTAAACACAAAGTCGGATAGAGGCTATGAAGAGAAATCGTCATCTTTAAGAAACCGCGGTCTGTCGTTAGGCTAATGGTAAATTTTTCTCTTCGTAGTCTCTATCCTATATGTTGACATTTTAGATGACTTAATTCTGATTCTTATTTATTCTCATTTCAAGCTGAGGGGAGGTGGTGTCACAAAGCTCGAGATTTTGCAAAGAAATTCGACCTCCAGCTCATTGCCGGAAACTTCTTCCAGGCCGAATGGGACGAGTATGCTTCGACTGTACGTGCTCAGCTTGGACTGTCTCAGTTTGGACTGTAATTGGAAATATCCCCATGTTATATTGCAATAAAAGATAAACGTGTAAAACTATTATTGTCTTACTATTGCCCCGTTACCTTTTCTTCTCCACCTTCCTCTTCTTCGGTACAATAGGCTACGTCCATATGTCCGTCCGTATTTCTCATAGAATTTCCTGTTCGGTTCACATGTAGGGCGTTTGTTTTATAATAATTTTCAGATTAAGTGGCAACATGAAATGCATCTCGAAAACAAAAACACGACTTCATAGTCAATTGACATAATTGCCTGGTTACTAGCGTTTATTCCCGCAGTCCCTTCAAGACAAACTCTGTTACATAGAATGACCTAAGACAAATACTAAACGAAGTTCTGAAATGTACATGTAAACAGAATAGAAGTCTAAATACCTATTGCACTGCGTTTTATATTCTTTTCTGTTCGTAGGAAATTGAATATGCGCACTTTCGCTGCGGATAAAATGGTGGGTGGCTGTCCAGGTGTAACACGCCCGTTGATTTTTGTATTGAGTTGTGTATGTATTAAAATTTAAATGCCATGTTGTCATTCATATCTAGGCCCAATTTAAAAAATAATAACTTAAATTCTCATCACAAATGGCCCATATGCTGCCAACATATCCACAGAAAAGTGGGGGTCATGTATCGTCTAATAAGAAAGAATATGTCTCATGAATGAAAGTTCCCTTTACAAACATAATTATTGAGATGCCAAAATATTGTATTTATACGCTCATTTCCATATAAGCAAAACAAGTTCATAACTCACAATTTTAACATGACAATGATTGCAAAATGTAACAAATAGATCATCAATGTGATATAAACACAAAATGGCAAACATTTTACAAAAAGGAGCGAAAATTATTTACTGACCGCCATTATGCCCATGCCTTTGATGCAATGTGTGTTCTACACCTTAAGCTTTCTAACGAATAGAAAACAGTAAACAGTATTAGGATTCATTTCAGAACTTTTAAATTAGTTTTCCAATGTAATGTTGTTGTTTTTTGTTGCTGATTTTCACCAGATCAATGAAAGTTCGATAAGCCAAATCAGATCAGTAACACCGGAGTTATGGTCCTTTATTAAGTTAAATATGCTATACTTTGCCCCTTTAAGACGATAGTGCCTTCTTTTGTCATCTACATGTTATCAAACTTTGCCAGATCGTTGATATCAATGACAGATGGATCAAGTTTGAACACCAGGGTTATGGCCCTTCATTTTCTGACAGAAGTCACAATTTTACATAGACTTATTAAGGCAAATATTTAAAATCTTCTTCTCTGAAACAACATGAGCTAGAGATCAATAAGTTTGATTAGACATGTACCATAAGCCTAAGGTCCTCTATCAAGTTTGTTAAAATCAAGACCATGGGGTCAATTTGGCCTCACCCATGTGGACATAGCCACTGGGTCATAACTTGGAAACCGTTGACATCTCCACCTTATAACCATATATACACTTACTGGGCATGAACAGACGGATACAACCAATCAACCAGCATCGGCCCTGCCTCCTCCCCCCCCCCCACCCCCCCCCCCCACACCCCACACACCCTACCCAGGAGAAATAGCCCCGGTGTCATAACTTTGAAACAGTTGAAACCCCACAATATAGCATGTATATACACCTACTGAGCATGAACAGACGGATACAACCAATCAACCAACCCTGAAGAAATAGCCCCTGTGTCATAACCATATATACACTTACTGGGCATGAACAGACGGATACAACCAATCAACCAGCATCGGCCCTGCCCCCTCCCCTCTCACCCACATCCCACACACCCTACCCAGGAGAAATAGCTCCTGTGTCATAACTTTGAAACCGTTGAAACCCCACCATATATCATGTATATACACGTACTGAGCGCAAACAGACCCCCCCCCCCCCCACACACACACACACACACTCCCATCCCACGGAGAAGTAGCCCCTGTGTCATAACTTTGAAACCGTTGAAACCCCACCATATATCATGTATATACACGTACAGAGCACAAACAGAACCCCCCCCCCCCCCCCCACTCCCATCCCACGGAGAAATAGCCCCTGTGTCATATCTTTTTTAAACCGTTGAAACCCCAACCATACACGTACTGAGCATGAACAGTACGGATGCAACTATCACTCAAACCAGAATCAGTTGTTGACAGGTTTACATTACACATAAACATATTCAAACACATTCTAAAATTCACTGTGTCACGTTATATACCCAGCCCAATCAGGCTTATCAGTCACGCTATTGTTTTATATGTGTACTGGTACCTAGATATGCAAGTACATGTATATAATATGTAGTAGGAATTACAACAATAATCTTTTATTCAGCAAACTTCCAAAAGAGTCATAAGACCCATGAAGATACAAAACATATATACAAAGGTTGACAGCAGGTACATGCAATAGTTATAGTTTCAACAAATACAAATATAGTCAAAATCACGAGCTTAACAGATGGATCATCATGCTCATTTCCATAAGCATGTCAGCCTTTCAGAAATTAATCCATGTCGGTTTTATCAAGCAAAACCGAAAATAGACGATGTGTATTGATTTAAAGGTGAATGACCACCCTTTTTGTAGTATTAATCGATTAACAAATTTAACTCTGAAAACACCATGAACATTTCTTGATAGTCCCGGAGACAAACATATATTTAAAACCGGCTACAAATTATGTATGTAAAAATAAGTATTATTTGCATGACGTAGATACATACTACTTTTACCACTGCGTGACTGCACTAGGAAATGAGGTAAATCTGAATTGTATAGCTGCACAACTATTTCCAGATAATTGATAAATACATTTTTCATATAACTTATAACCATATAAGACCATTCTATATTTTTCGATATACCACTAGTTATATAAGTATGCAAATAAGCCTAGTATGTGCTGTCAAAAAAAAATCGGATAATGACCTATGATCCAATTCCCATGGTTTATGTCGGTTTCGCGTGTTAAAGCGACAGGCAAAATGCAATAAAAGTCGATATGTGATTTATGTGACAAATAGAATCTAACATTCGTTCTCATTCATTATTGAATTTATTAAACTCGAAAGCAAAAATGAAATAATGCTCGGCAAGAGCCTCGCATTATATCATTTTGCCAACTCGTTTAATAAATTCAATGATGAATGAGTATTACATGTAAGATCCTCTATTTACCTGTGGATTAATTTACCTGTTCAAAAATTTACTACGTCAATCAAATAAAATATTATTCTCGCTTTTCACAAGATATTGCGATGTGTGAATTGTAAATATTTATTGTTGTGTATTGATTTCCGATTTAAATAAAACATAAACAGGTTCATTTAAACAAAATATGTACCGGAAAACGTTACAGATTAAAATCACTATCCAGCAATCTAATGGTAAATTTTGCAACAGATGTACACCGTTTCATAAACCTACTGACGACGAGGTATATACTTATATACTAGTAACTTACATATTTTGAGGATACCAAACTATATCGACCACAGTATAAACAACTATAACCTAGCCAAGTGAAACCCCAAAACTGGAGCGTCGAATTAAGAGTTACCTTCTCATAATTCATTTTAAGCATATTCAGTTACGGATACTTTAAGAAGCCGTGAATAAACCTATACTTTTGATAGGCACAATATACATTAAATAAATGAAATGAACACCTGGATAGAGTTTTGTTAGACGGTTTTGTAGTGTAAAGTTATCGTTATTTGATGGGTTTTTAGCTTTAACAATATTAACATATGTTGACTATATTATGAAAAAATAATTTAGATGCGTTTTTCTTTTTGGAAGGTATTTTGGCGTATCCAACTTGTTGCTGTAAGATTGGGACATAATCGTCATACTTCGCCTGGAAGAAGTTTCCGGCAACCAATGTAACCCGTGTTTTTTAGCAAAGTCCCACATCTTGAAACTTTTCCGCCCTTCAGATGAAAATGTAAGACATTAACAAGTCATACTCACCTCATATTCAGAAGAATACAAAATCAAAAAAACGGCAACCAGGATTCGAACCACTTTCCAAATAAGTATTTTATCCTTCCTACCGCATATTTTAGATAATGTTTATCAACATTTAATTGCGAGTGTAGCAACGCTAAATGTTAAAATTCAGTTAAATGTTAAAACTTCCTCTAAATGTTAAAATATCTTACGCTAAATATTAAAACTTCGGCTAAATGTTAAAAATTACTAAACGCTCAATGTTATAAAATTTAACATATGGCGTTTAGTGGAATCCGTTAACCGATAAATGTTAAAAGTCAACAAAGTATGTACTGAACTGCATTTGTATGAACAGTGCTGCTTTAATCGACTCATTTGCATGTTATCATAACGAAAGAAACATTATTAAAATGCTGAACTGGATCCAAATGTTCAACGTAGAACTGGCTTTGAATGTTGAACTCGGAACTGAGTCCGAATGTTCAACGCTCAACTGGATTCGAATGCTGAACGCAGAACTGGGTCCGAATGTTGAACGACGAAATGGGTCCCAATATTGAACGCAGAACTAGGTCCCAATGTTGAACGCAGAACTGCATTCGAATGTTGAAGGCAGAATGCAGAACGCAGAGCCAACTTCACGCGCATACAATGCTTTTCATTGTCAGCTTCCTTGCATGTTTACATCACGTCACACAGTCGAAGTGGCCGGGTTATGTGTATCTACACTTAAGAGATATGAAAACGCAACACGGGAATTTCCGTTATATATTCTATATACTGCACGCTTAATTGCACATAATATTCTAAAGAAGTCCCAAGATGTTTCTTAAAAAAAGTTGCAGTTAACTAGAGAAAGGACACAACTGTGATGTTGTAGACGTTTTAATCACACTACACTTTGTAACAAGAACTTCATAAATGTTGAAGTTGCTCTTTGAAAAATTGAGCTAGTTAAGTACTGTATTTAACGTAAATCGTTTGCAAAATGTTGCATCCTAAGTTTGCTCACATGATTGAGCCAAACGCGTACTCTGTGAATAATGAAACATTGAAGGAATACTATTTGCTGTATTATTAGTTGTTTTAGTATTTTTCCAAAAGGAAAGGTCTTACGTAGCCATGTACCATTCGATTAAAAGCAGCATATTGTACATACAATATATAGCGGGAATTCCCGTGTTGCGTTTTCATATCTCTTGAGTGTATATCGACCTAACCCTCATAATCATGATACTGCGATGTCAGAAAATATAGTGCACACAGTGTACATCTGCATAATGCGGTGTCAAAAAATATAGGGTACATCAGGGTCGTAGCAAGATTAAAATTAATATTAAAATAAGAGTAAAAACAACTAAGCAAAATAAATTGCCAGTTCAGCGGGTTTTGTTAGGTTTATTGGGTGAAGGGCTATGGTTTTTGTTAGGTGTAGTGGGTGGAGGGCTATGGTTTTGTTAGGTGTAGTGGGTGGAAGGCTACGGTTTTGTTAGGGTTAGTGGGTGAAGGACTATGGTTTTGTTAGGTGTAGTGGGCGAAGGGCTATGTTTCTTTTAGGTTTAATTGGTGAATGGCTATGGGCATGTTACGTGTAGTGGACGAAGGGCTATGGTTTTGTTAGAGTAATGGGCTAATGGCTATGGTTTGGTTAGGTGTAGTGGGTGAAAGGCTATGTTTTTGTTATATGTAGTGGGCGAAGGGCTATGGTTTTGATAGGTGTAGTGGGGGAAGGACTATGCTTTTTTAAGTTGTAATGGGTGAAGGGCTATGGAATTTTTTAGGCGAAATGGGCGAAGGGCTATGGGATTTTTAGGTTTAATGGTGAATGGCTATGGGCTTGTTAGGTGTAGTGGACGAAGGGCTATGGTTTTGTTAGATGTAGTGGACTAAGGGCTATGGTTTTGTTAGGTATAGTGGGTGAAAGGCTATGGTTTTGTTAGCCTATGGGTTTGGTTCAGTGTATTGGGTGTAGGCTACGGGTTTTGTTAATTGTAGTGGGTGAATGGCAATAGGTGTTGGTTAGGTTTAGTGGGCGAATGTCTGCGAGTTTTGGTTAGGTATAATGGGTGAAGGGCTATATGTTTGTTAGGTGTAGTGGGTGAAGGACTATGGGTTTGGTTAGATGTAGTGGGCGAAGATCTGCGGGTTTTGTTTAGGTGTAGTGAGCGAAGGCTATGGGTTGTCACCTTTAATGTAGATTGTTACCTTTAGTCCCAAAAGTGTTACCTTTTAATAGTGCAGTTTGTTAAAGTTAGTGCAGTTGTTATATTTAGGGTTCAGCAAGAATCTGATTTTAACTTAGAAATAGACATAGCTTTGTGAATCGTGTTGTGCACCTCGTGGTTCTCCATCTAGTAAAGCTCATTTTATCCATACACTTCATGTAAACACACACATTTATTTCAACTAACTACATGTGCACCCGATTACGAACAAAAACAAGTTTAATTTATTCAAGATTTTTTGTTTCAATAAATCTAAATTCTTAAGAGTGTCTTAGGTGGTTAGTTTTCAATTATGGTCTGTATATATGTGCAGAGGGAGAAATATGTGTTATGTGGTAGAAATCACACCACTAACATGACTAACATGAACTTAATTCGAGATACTCTGAATTTTGACAAGAATGCATAATGTTTTAATTGCCCAACCGTAAGAAGAAGAAACTTGATATTTCTGAGCTTTTAAACGGTGCTTATATATTCAAAACGATAAAACGCGATTATAATGACAACATTAACAAGGGCGAATACAGTGGAACGCAACTTTTAAATAACAATTAACGAAATACACACACGTTTATTTTCACTTCAGCGCCCTTTTTGTTTTGCCCCTGACCGTTCCAAGGCGGTAACCTGTTGTCAGACCTTTTGTGTTTGTGATGTCATATGTTGCATTTTATTCATTTTTATAGTTGTTGTATATTTCTGTGTTTGTGGTTGACTGTCGTCCTTGAATGCTACTTTTCCTGTTCAAATTTTAGCTCACCTGAGAACGAAGTGCTCAAGCGTGAGCTATTGTGGTGCTCAAGGGTGAGCTATTGTGACCACTCTTCGTCCGTCTTCTGTCGTATGTCGTCTGTCTTCAACCTTTAGCTTGTTTACACGATAGTGGCCACACTACTTCAGCAATCTTAACCAAGATTGCCACCATAAGATCTCGGACGATTTGATAATGGGCCAGATCGGACCGGTAACACCAGAGTTATGGCCGCTGAATTAGCAAAAAAATGCAGCTTTTCATCTTGTTTACATGACAGAGGCCGCATTTCTTGAGCATTCTTAACCAAACTTGCCCTGATTGTATATGACCATAAGATCTCGGACGACTTCGATAATGGGCAATATCAGACCAGTAGTACCAGAGTTATGACCCCTGAATTAGAAAAAATGCTGTTTTAGCCTGTTTACACGATAGAGGCCACATGACTTGAGCAATTTTAACCAAACTTGCATAGATTGTATATGACCATACAATTTCGAACGAGTTCGATAATGGGCAAGATCGGACCAGTAACCCGAGTTATGGTCCATGAATAGAAACATATGGAGTTGTACATGTTGTTAACACGATAGGCCTACAGGCCACATTTCTTAATCAAACTTACACAGGTTTTTTGTTATTATTATTTTTTTTTTTTTTTTTTTTTAAACGCCGTGTTGGATTTGACGAAACTTAACAGGAAGCATTGGAATGATGTATAAATGTGCAGATTACGTTTTTTTCCGGTTAGTTGATTTTTGACGGAGTTACGGCCCCTTGACATTTTTATTTTAAATTTCTTGTTGGCACCACTTCTTCTAAACACCTTGTTGGATTTCGACGTAACTTGGCAGGAAGCATCGGTAAGATGTCTAGTTGTGCATATCGCGCTTATGTTCCGGTTTGCTGATTTGTGACGGAGTTATGGCTCTTTGACATGTTTAATTTAAATTTCTTGTCGGTGCTACTCTTCCTAAACGGCTTTTTGGATTTCTACGAAATTTGGCATCAGTATGATGTCTAGTTTTATTTCCTTTTTTTTTAATGATTATTGCTTTTTTTCCTCAGATCCACCGGTAACGTTGGAGTTATGGTCCTTTCATTGTTAACATTTCCAAAATGTCCATTGTTTATTATTTTATTATTTATTTAATAACTTGTATATTGATTCAGAGTAATCACATGTAAAATTATAAGAACCAATCAGATTAATTTTTGTATACACTATTTGAATTAACGTAATATAGATTTAAATTGTTTTGCCGTACATGTGGCTAGAATCCACAACCTTCAGGTAAGTAGACAAATAGTAGAAGCCATTTGGTTATAGCTGCACCATAAATTTGTATTGAATAGTATATAACAATGTTACGATGTGTAAACTACGGTATTATCGTGGAGCAATCCTAGATGCACCGGTTAATATTGGGGATTATGTGCATGTGTACTACATTATGCATAGTTCTGCGATACACAAGAGAACAAAACAATTTGATTTCTGACTACTAGACGTGAACAAATACAGATGAACCTAGGCGAATGATCAATTTATCACTCAGCTTTAAAAACAAGAGGCACAAGAGGGCCTGTTTCGCACTACTGGCCGTGCACATTTGGTAGAATTCAAGTGAAAACCAAGTATCCATGCCCTAAACAAGAGTCAAAATTGCCCTGAATCGTACACTTGATGATCTTTACACAGATGAAAACATTGTCAAACAAGCTTAAAAGATAAAACAAGTGTCAAACAAGCTTATACTTTCATAACCGAATGAGAACACACAGTCAATGGTATATGTGGTTATAGGGTGGTGATCTCAACGGTGTTCAAGTTATGACTCAGGGGATATTTACCCAGGGTTGGAGACAGATCCCGGGCCGATGCTCTTTGGAAGGCTGTATCCATCTGTTTATGTCCAGTAAGTGTATGCATGGTTATAGAGTGGTCATCTCAACGGTGTCCAAGTTATGACCCAGGGGCTATGTCCCAAAGGATGGGGATAGACCACAGGATCAATGCTGGTTGGATGGTTCTATCGGTCTGTTCGTGTCTATTAAGTGTATATTGGGTGGATATTTCAACGGTTTCCAAGTTATGACACAGGGTTTATTTCCCCAGGGGTCGTGACAGACCCCGGGCCTAGGATGGTTTGAAGGTTGTATACATATGTTCATGCTCAGTAAGTATATAATATGGTTATGGAACTCTATAGACACAATATAAACGTTTATAACCAGCCAAGCAAAAATCAAAAAAAAACCTGCAACGTCGAATTAAAAGTTATCAACTCATAATTCATTTTACTATTTAGTGTAATTTTGCCGTTATTTTGCTGGACAGTGCTGTTAAAGCTGGTATTTCTTTCGTTGATAACAACTTCCGCACGAACGCACGCATGCACACGCACATTCCAACAATACTGTTTTCCGATATATATATATATATATATATATATATATATATATATATATCGTTTTATTGTGCATACAAGTACATACAATAATTTCGGGATTGCCTCTAGTCCTTTTAACATAAAAAATACAATTGGAATTTGAGTATGCATAAAATGGTATTCAATGATTAAGAAATAAACTTACTCTAAGGATCGCCATTTTTATTTACATATTAACGGCAGCTGTTCATTGGACTTCCTTATTGTTATTCTCAGTACGTGCAAAGTCTTATCCAAAAGGCGAACAAGAACACGGTAACCTTCAGTGTCCTGTGTATAAAAGCCTTCGGTGATATACAGACTTCGTTACGTCGTAATGTGCGCTAAAAAAACAACAACAGCAGCAACAACAACAACAGAGCAGCAGCAGCAACAACAGCAGCAGCACTGTTATTGAAAGTATGGCGTTTATGGGATTTCTATCATAACGATGTTTAACATTTAGCTGAAGTTTTAACATTTAGCGGAAATGTTTTAACATTTAGCGTAAGCTTAATAACATTTAGCGGAAGTTTTGACATTTAGCGGAATTTTAACGTTTAGCGGTGCTACAGCGAGTCTTTGTTTGATTTTGTTTGATAAGCCATTACTTTGGTATTGTCTCCGTTCAGCTCTTTGCTATTGTGGGTCCTTTATAACGTCATTCAGTATATTTATGAACAGGGAGAAGCAGAACGTAAACATACGTATCCTTCCACTCTCACCGTAATTAAACCGTGCACCTTCATATACTCATTAGAACTGAATTGAACCAGTTAGGCCAAACCCCACAACTGGAGCGTCGAATTAAGATTACCCAACTCAAAATTCATTTTACGCATATTCAATCACGGATATTTTAAGAAGCCGTGAATAAACCCAGGCTGCTAAACCTATACTTTTAATCGGCGAATATACAATATTAAATGACCTGAACCCCTCCAGCTCTGTTAACAATCAGGCAGAGGCTATGGTGAAGCTCTCTATACATGACAAAGACCATATCGTTGATTACCCTCCAAGACTATTAAAGGTGAGATTCCAGTCTGATATAAACAGAAATATTCAAAAGGGTTCAAGACTTTGCTTGGAAGAGATTGAGGATCCTGTATAACGTCATTCAGAATTTGATGTTTGTTATACTGATCTATACTTAGAGAGGATATTGCAAATGTTGAGGATGACGTCGTTCTACATAATTACCGCCTTTTATGAATTGAGAGAATTACGTCAAACATAAATTTCCTCATATGTAGGGCGATTTGTTAGCAGTGTATTGGTGACCTTAAAGAACAAGATCTACATCATAATATAATGTCTGACATGCTGTTGTAAAGGATATCGTATGTGCACGGAAAGCCCTGGTCTGTGATTACCGGCAACAATATTCGCACATAGCATCTTATAGCCTCCACTGTTAGGTTTTCGATATCTGCACATTTGTACTCCTTCCATTAGCATACACTTGCAATACATGTGTAAAACGAAATGTTTAAAGAGCTGATTGGTACAAGAGTTTATCAACGACGCCAACCAGGTAAGTCACCCAGGTATATTTGCCGATGCACTAAGAATGTTCTCACAAACATTAGAACCATTTAACATATCACCATACAGAGCTGAGAGCGTACAGGGGCTACTCACGGATATTTACCCGGGGACATGGTTTACATCACAGAGATGAAATGAGATGAACTGAAATGGTGTTTTACTTCCCGTTAAAGTCCCTATCCAGCCATTTACAACACATATACTGAAACGCAAAAGAAATGCAACTCGGGAATTTCCGCTATATATTGTATATACTGCACACTTAATTCCACTTAGAAATCCCAAAGAAATCCCAAGATGTTTTGTAAAAAAAAGTTGCAGTTAATTAGAGGAAGGACGCAACTCTAATGTTGAAGACGCTTTAATCACACTACACCTTGTAACAAGAAATTCATAAATATTGAAGTTCCTCTTTGAACAACTGAGCAAGTTCATACTATATTTAACGTAAGTAGTTTGCAAAATTTTGCATTCTATGTTTGCTCGCATGCTTGAGCCAAACGCGTACTCTGTTAATAATGAATCTTTGAAGGAATACTATTTGCTGTTTTATGTGTTGTTTTAATATTTTTTTCCGAATGGAAAGATTTTACGCAGCCATGTACCATTCGATTAACCGCAGCGTATTGTACATACACTATAGAGCGGAAATTCCCGTGTTGCATTTCTTCTGCGTTTCAGTATATATACGTTTCTAAACCTAATAACGACGAGGTGTGTATACATATACAGAACTTACATATTTTCAGAATCCAAACTCTATAGGCACAATATAAACGTCTTTAACCAGCAAGGCCAAACCCAAAAACCGGAGCTTCAAATTAAAAGTTACCAACTCATAATATAATTCATTTTACGCATATTCAATATGGTATTTATAGAACCATTGAATAAACCTACAATTTTAATCAGCGCATATGCATTGTGTTATGACCTCAACACCTTGATAGACGGTTTTATAGTTTAATTTTGCCGTTATTTGGTGGATTAGTTTAACACAGTGTAAAATCATATGGGGACAGAAACCTCAGATAAAGTCATAAGGGGACAGAAATGAGGTGAAGGATAGCGTTCCCTACCTTGCACGCCTCCGCCATGTATATATGACCATCTGCATAGATGTAGTATGCTGCTCTAAAGAGCAATGTATTATGCATTTCATCTACCTAAAACGCTACACGAGTCGGAAGGTGAATTTATTTCAGGGTTTCGACACTTTCTTGGCAGATTTTTTTTATTATAAAATGAATATTTCATACTTGTTGTATTTGGTATTTTTTCAAAGCCAGGGACCATTTTGCCGTTTAACTGCGTATATACGAGAAACACATATCGGTGAAGGCGTGAAAAAATAAACTAAATAGTGATTAGTATTTACCCTTATTATTTGCAGAATATTAAACAAACATTTACACACGTGTGCCTTATGATCTACCCTCACATCGACATATCTCAGAATTATGAAATTATATGAACATGTTTTACCTTGACGTGACACTACAGTGTTTATCAAATCATCCAAATTGCATACGGATTTGTTTAAACGTGTTTTATTAATATTAATGCACAAACATGAAGAAGAAGAAGACGAAGAAGAAGAAGAAGAAGAAGAAGAAGAAGAAGAAGAAGAAGAAGAAGAAGAAGAAGAAGAAGACGAAGAAGAAGAAGAAGGAAGAAGAAGAAGAAGAAGAAGAAGAAGAAGAAGAAGAAGAAGAAGAAGAAGAAGAAGAAGAAAAAAAAAAAGAAGAAGAAGAAATTTTATTGACTTAAATTCATCATATAAACATACATTTTACAAATATAATTTGACCACAATAACAAGATTTGTACAGGTTCATAATTTATGAATTAATATGGAAAAAAAAGAAAAAAAGAAAAAGAAAGGAGATATAACATGGAGAAAAAAAAAAAAAATATATATATATAGGAATCAAAATCTAATATCTAATACGGTACAATAGAACAATTGTATTATAGTGAGGATGAACGACATTATAAGTTCATGGTACGTCTTAAAGAGAATGCTTCTGAGATGTATTTGCTAAAATGTATAACAGCTTTTTTGTTTGTTGACTGAAGGAGAGCAATGAATTTAAACATACTAGGCCTATGGCTATAATATCGTTTTATATATTTACTTCTGATTGTATTATAAACAGGACATATTAACGCAAAATGGAACATGTTTAATGAGACGAGAAATACCATTACAGGGACACACGGTAATCTTGAAGTGTGTATCAAGCATTGACACTACTCCTCCATTTACTACTTCAGACCCATGATACGATAACAGGGACACACGGTAATCCTGAACTGTGTATCAAGCATTGACACTACTCCTCCATTTACTACTTCAGACACATGATACCATTACAGGGGCACACGGTAATCTTGAATTGTGTATCAAGCATTGACACTACTCCTCCATTTACTACTTCAGACCCATGATACCATTACAGGAACACACGGTAATCTTGAAGTGTGTATCAAGCATTAGCACTACTCCTCCATTTACTACTTCAGACCCATGATACCATTACAGGAACACACGGTAATCTTGAAGTGTGTATCAAGCATTGACACTACTCCTCCATTTACTACTTCAGACCCATGATACCATTACAGGGACACACGGTAATCTTGAAGTGTGTATCAAGCACTGACACTACTCCTCCATTTACTACTTCAGACCCATGATACCATTACAGGGACACACGGTAATCTTGAAGTGTGTATCAAGCATTGACACTACTCCTCCATTTACTACTTCAGACCCATGAAACCATTACAGGAACACACGGTAATCTTGAAGTGTGTATCAAGCACTGACACTACTCCTCCATTTACTACTTCAGACACATGATACCATTACAGGAACACACGGTAATCTTGAAGTGTGTATCAAGCACTGACACTACTCCTCCATTTACTACTTCAGACCCATGATACTATTACAGGGACACACGGTAATCTTGAAGTGTGTATCAAGCACTGACACTACTCCTCCATTTACTACTTCAGACCCATGATACCATTACAGGGACACACGGTAATCTTGAAGTGTGTATCAAGCATTGACACTACTCCTCCATTTACTACTTCAGACCCATGAAACCATTACAGGAACACACGGTAATCTTGAAGTGTGTATCAAGCACTGACACTACTCCTCCATTTACTACTTCAGACCCATGATACCATTACAGGGACACACGGTAATCTTGAAGTGTGTATCAAGCATTGACACTACTCCTCCATTTACTACTTCAGACCCATGATATCATTACAGGGACACACGGTAATCTTGAAGTGTGTATCAAGCATTAACAATACTCCTCCATTTAATTACTTCAGAACCATGATACTATTACAGGGACACACGGTAATCTTGAAGTGTGTATCAAGCACTGACACTACTCCTCCATTTACTACTTCAGAACCATGATACCATTACAGGGACACACGGTAATCTTGAAGTGTGTATCAAGCATTGACACTACTCCTCCATTTACTACTTCAGACCCATGAAACCATTACAGGAACACACGGTAATCTTGAAGTGTGTATCAAGCACTGACACTACTCCTCCATTTACTACTTCAGACCCATGATACCATTACTGGGACACACGGTAATCTTGAAGTGTGTATCAAGCATTGACACTACTCCTCCATTTACTACTTCAGACCCATGATACCATTACAGGGACACACGGTAATCTTGAAGTGTGTATCAAGCATTAACAATACTCCTCCATTTACTACTTCAGAACCATGATACTATTACAGGGACACACGGTAATCTTGAAGTGTGTATCAAGCACTGACACTACTCCTCCATTTACTACTTCAGAGCCATGATACCATTACAGGGACACACGGTAATCTTGAAGTGTGTATCAAGCACTGACACTACTCCTCCATTTACTACTTCAGACCTATGACACTCGCATATATGTTTGGTGTACGATTAGGGTCAAAACTAGCAATACAAATGTGTAGGTGCATCTGTAAAAAGTATAGGTGCATCTATGTTTTGTATGGGTGCACCTGTAAAGTTTTAAGTGCACCCATAAAATTGTAGGTGCACCCAAAAAATATATAGGTGCACCTATAAAATATATAGGTGCACCTGCAATTTTACAGGTGCACATATAAATATGGGTGTACCTGCATTGTTAATGAACACGGTCAAAAGTCTCGTCCAATCAAATTCCTTGTTACACACTGAGACATTGTAGTTATGGGGTTAAATTAATTTTATCACAACAATATACACTATCTACAGATCGTTCCAATATCGCCAGTGCGAAAGATCGAGGGCGTAAACACCGAAGTGGTGGACGAGGAGGTGACGATTACAATGGTAGACGTGGGGACTTTCGTGGTCGAAACTAGATTCGTACCGGGTTTCGGAACGTTCGAGTTTGGAACTCTAATATAGGAAGTGACAATTTTAATCTTCGATATGCACGTGTGAAACATTGAGATCTTGGCATTATCGGTATTGCTGAGACGCATCTCACAGGCAATTCTATTACAGATGGTTAGGGAACAATCGGACAAATCTACACGTATGAGCCAAAACCAGATCTGTTGGAGTGGAATTTCTCATTCGTGAGGAACTTCTGGACTGTTTTGATATACATATATTAGATAACTCCATAGAAAGAATACTTTGGCTTAAATTAATGCATATATTTGAAACTTTTGTCTTGTTCCCATGTGTTTGTTATATCCCACCAGAGAACTCTTGTCGAAATGTAGATGCCCACAACTTCTTTGACAGTTTATTATCAGATATTTATAAATATCAGAACGAAGGACTAATCTACTTATGTGGCGATTTTAACAGTCGTTGTGGTAATACTGTTGACTTTATATCTGGTGTTGATAATATATGTGAGCGGGATGTCGTTGATTTTAAAAATAATGCTTACGGTGATATGCTGCTGATTGATTTTTTAATTAACGTTAATATGTGTATGCTGAACGGTGAAATTTTCTGTGCCACGATTTTACTTCCATATCTGTTAAAGGGTGTTCTGTAGTGGATTATTGTTTAGTTAGCTATGTACAACTATCAGATTTCAGTGAATGTTCAGTTATACGGGCAGTTGACCTTATAAACAAGGCTGGTATTATAAGTGATATAGCTCCATCTGACTTTCCTGATCATTCTGTTCTTACTTGGAATATTAAACTTTCATTATTTAAAAATTATAGTGCGTTAGAATCCGAGAATTTGCATTCTTCTTATAAGTTTAATGTTGATTCTATTCCGAATGCATTGTTATGTGATGGCGAGAGTTTAGCCTTAGTAAACACAATTATTGCAGGCTTGGAATGTTGCTTCCGCACACAGGGTGATATAGACGTAGCACATGATTGGTGGTGTGACCTTGTTAAGAACGAAATGTATGAAAAGGTACCTTATAAGTCTGTGAAGTGCGGATTGAGTAACAAGCGCAGAAGAACAGGAAAGCCGTGGTGGAGTGAAACACTGTCTCAATTATGGAATAATGTTTGTACCCTAGACAGTAAATGGTTACAATCGTCTTCTTCGTCTGACAAGGTTAAGTTTAATTCTGACTATTGTTTAGCAAGATAGACATTTGACATGGATGTTCAGCGATCAAAACGTCTATTCTGGTATCAAAATGCAAAATGATATTCTCCAGGAGGTAAACATTAACCAAACCCAATTTTGGAAGTCAATAGGAAAGATTGTAGTGGGGTAAACTAAAAAACATGTTATACCAATGGAGGTCCTCTTGGATGACGGTAGCTTGTCAACGGATGTGAAGGATGCTCTTTTAAAATGGGAACGTGATTTGATCATCTTTTAAACTTTAACTCGGATGTTAATGGTGTATTTGAGTTTAATGTCGATGGTATTTTTTTGGACAGTAATATTTCATTATTAGAAGTGAAGAAAGCTATAAATAATGCTTTTGGCGTTGACTTAATACCATTGATGTGTTAAAAAATTATACATCTGTATTATTTCTGCATGCCTTATTTAATGTCTGCTTTGAAACAGGTACAATTCCTACAATTTGGGGTAAAAGTATTATTAATCCTATTCCGAAGACAAACTCCGCTGATCCAAGAGACTCCCTATCTTACAGGGGAATAACATAAGCTTCGTATATATATAAACTTTATAGTTCAGTGTTGAATAATTCTCTTTCTATATGGTCTAAAGTTGATAATAAAATCGTCGATGAGCAAAACGGTTTTAGAAAAAATCGCAGAACAGTAGATCATATTGCCTCATTAACAAATATTATAGAAACTCTAAAAAAAACGCTTAAGTTATCAACATTTTGTTCTTTTATAGATTTTCGTAAAGCATATGATTTTATCAACAGTGAAAACGTTGAAAGAGATTTCAAGATAGATCATTCTCTCGTATAAATGCTATACAACACAGAGCCATGAGGTTTTACTTAGGAGTAGGCAAATACACTCCAGTGGCCGCGTTATCAGGTGATATGGGTTTGTTACCTCCTTGTATTAGACAATGAAAAAATGTTTGTAACCATTGGAGTCGTAATGTAAATATTTACATTACAAGGATAAATAAACGTATATTTTGTTTGGGCTTATTATAAAGCTAACCGAAATTGTAAAAATTGGTTCAAATCTGTTGTTGATAAGTTTAAAAGTATTGGCTTAGATGCATACACGAATATAATTTTTTTCATTCCAAAGTTAAATGTACTAAAGATGTTACAACGGCTCTAATGGATTTATATGTAATACATTGGAAGAATAGTATAAACAGAGTAACATGAGTAAGTGGTGTAGGTAGTAACAAGTTAAGAACATACAAGCTATTTAAATTAGATTATGAAGTTGAATCATATTGCAACTACGAATTAGTAGTGGTTTTTTTACTTGTCCTTTGGGACCAACGAGCCCAATATAGGTGGCTTTGAAGTAGAATACCGCTTAAGCCGGTGCTAGGGGGCGTGAGAAGTGTTGCTTCTTTCATTACTTCTCAGGAACAGACTCAATAAAACCGAGTCTGCTGCTTTATTCTCTTAAGTGTGTTTGTTGCTCTCAAAAGATCACCTTTATCAGTATTTATTATATTACCTTTACCTCACAGAGCTGCATTTGCAAAGTTTAGATGTGGTGTGGAACCGTTGAGAATCGAAACAGGCCGATATGAAACTATTGCAGAAGTGAGCGTTCTGGCCAGTTGTATTCACAAGGTTGAGGACGAGATGCATGCTGTTTTAGAATGAGCTACGTATGATCATTTTAGAAAACTCTTTTTTGATAAAGCATTGTCTATAAAGCAAGATATAATACGCGTGAGTGCCAAAACCTGTTGTAATATTCTCAAAAAGTGAAACTTTGTTTTATATTCTTAATTAGGTGTTATTAGTATTTTTTATTTTGCTTGTAGTAAGCTGGTAAGCGTTCTTTTTTAATGTTAATTTCATCATAATTTTGCTGTAAATAATGCAATCATTATTAGATAAGAAATTATGTTTTATATCGACGTTGAGAAGTCGGTGCTAATCAGTACACTCCAGATCTGATCCGGGTTGTTATCTGATTTTTTACACTATTTTTTAAGGTTTCAGTAGCCGTTGCGATTCTCTAACTCACATATTAATATTTCTATTTTAAGTACTTTTTAGACAACATGTCAAGATTAGCACCGGCCGCTCAATTATTACTATGTATATATGTGTTTGATAATAATATTCTCAGAAAATTATTTGATAAATAAAAACAGTGATATATGTGTATGCATTGACTACTGGACCTACTGCTGTGGCTTTTTGTGAGTCCAGCCTACGGATTGAAAATGGCGGCGCGAAGAATAAAGAAAAATAAGTATGTGGGAAAACAGGCCCGGGCTTCGCCCGTATAAATATTGTTTGTACCCAGATACCGTTTTTCACATTATTTTCCGATATTATGAACAAAGCAAGTTGAAATATTGGCCTAAAAAATATTTAACCAAACAATTAAACTTAGCTGGATTTTAGCTATAAATGTGTGTGGTGGTAGTGATTACTGTAACTGAAAGGGGAAGTAACCACTGCGGGGAGTTTGATGGAAATTAACTTTCATAACTTTCACATGACATCATCAAAATAATTTCACCAATCAGTGATCAATAAAATAAAAGATCTCCACATTCTGGTAGTGGGTAAACTCGGTGTTTATCGTTGGTGCTCAACTGAATTTAGCCCTTTATAAAACTAGTTTGTAGTGAAAATTATATTAAAAGCTTTATTTGTTTGTAAATCTATGTATCTTCTTTTGGTGTTGTCTGATTTTAAAACACCAATATGGATACATTTAATTTAAATCATGGTCTAATATTTTCATTTTTCATATAGAGATTGCGGATAAAGTCCGAGTAAACCCATTTATTTTCACCTACCGAACATCTCAACATCTCTGAAATGTTTAGCTAATGACAGGATGTGAAAGTTATAAATTTAGTGTATTACTTTTTGTTTAGGTCGGAAGAATATCGTTTATGTATACATTATAATTTACACTCATAAAGTTACGCTTTGTTTGATGTGGGAAATCATCAACAATTGTATGGAAGTACAAAGGAACACCTGTAAGAAATATTGGAATTGAAATTGTCATTTATTTAGGAAATGACGAACATATCAAATAGTAATAGCATTTATTTTTTACAATAAATGATAGATATGTTTTCACATCAAAGTTGTGGGGAACTTAAAACGCCCTCACAGCAAAGGTGTAAAACACTTAAAACGCCCGCCTTAACAATTTGTTGCATCAAACAAAATGTAATGCATAGATTATTCAAGTAGAAATACGATTTTTTTCGTATAACTTTATTTTAATTTCTTATTTGAGTAGTGTTGAATAGGGTGATAACAAGCTATGTGTCTTAACACTTACTGCATTATAGAAAACACATAGTAAACATCTATGTGCACGATTTTTAATTATTTATTTTTTTAATTAAAAGGGTACATACCGATCGATCATAAATTCTAGTTGCCAACTATTCCTAAAAAAATCACATGCACTTTTTGTTTCTTCGTATTTGCCTATTTGTACTTAAAAACAGTCTCAAATGTATTCATGAAAACTTACGATACACATCTAGAAGTTGAACTAATAAAAAAATGGAACGTGGCCAAATGCATAGTGTAAACCTAGCTAAAAATCATTTTTGTTACTTTTAATTGATCATTCATTGCCGCCAGAGCGGATATCGGGGTAATAAAATCTCATCTCCTGGACAAATGTTTTCACAAAAACAGCGCGTTCTACTCCAAATGTCCAATCAAGCATGATTAATTACAGCATAATTATTCTATCTAGAAATTTAACATGACGAAATCTTTATTTTATCGACAATTAAAACATACATTTAGAGAGAGTTAGTAAAATCAACAATTAATGGATTTATATGTACATGTATATAAATCCCTTAATAGCAGATTTTTCTTACACGTATGGTTTTGATGTCTAAGAAATAATAAATCAAATATTCGAAATAATATACGAACAGTTACTGTTAACTGTTAACCTAGAAAACAAATGGTCAACATCACCTGCTCGAACTTTGCCGTGAGGGTGTGGCGGAAGATATAGAAATATTAACTGAGACGGTAACCTCATTGGGAGATGAAATGATTTACACCATAACCATCGAGCCCGAGTTAACTGCATGTGATAAATAAGGCACTATGGTATTTAATTATATCTGAAGTACGTATCCTAACGTTTATGGACGGATAGAAAGCACATCAGACGATACGATGCCATATATCATATTTAAAAAAAAAAGAAAGAGAGAAAAAATAAATAAATAAGGGTGGTGTATCAATTTGTAAGTAACGCTTATAACAACGCTAAAGGTTGTAGCAACCCTAAATGTAACAAACAGCCAAAGGTAATAACAATGAAATTACGAACGTCATTTGTAACAAAATTACATTTAGGGTTGCTACAGCGTGCGTGTGTGATATTCCCTAATCTCAAATCCTTTATCCACCCCTGGTATATACATATCATTCAAGGTCACTGTTTCTCTCTCATGCACAGGTTAGACTGTTTACCAACTATGTTATAATTTAATTCGTAAACTCAAACAATTATAAAATATTTATATTTTAGACTATTCAACGGACTCAGCTCCTGCATCTTATTAATTCAATATTAATAGTATTTAATATCGACTGCCTTATAATTAAAAAAACAATATGGGTGTGTTTTGCGTTAGCAGCAAGACATTTTAATCAACTCAGTATACATGACAAATCAGTAGACCATGGACTCTGCTGGCGGTGGTAAGGACTGGTTCCTGTAAATTGCTCCATTGAAGCAGATATCCACCGATGTTCCATATATTGGCATTAGTAACCATTAATCACGTCCTTGTACACAAATGTATGTGTCGTAGAAATGCGCTATTATAGTCGTCAGGAACGCAGCATTTACAATAGATAGAGATGGTCCTTACACGCCAATATCTGAAACAGACTGAAAATATCTTCAGATTTCATGTAAACATAGTATTATCAATAACATATGGAATATATATTTATATTACATCCATATCAATCTTTTTTGGGAGTGCGGTTGGGATTCACTATTGTACTTTTCCAATTTGGTGTTATTTTATAGCGATGTGTCTTGCTTGCAAACCAAACCTCGAATGACTTATTAAAATGACCACTTGCACTGCGTGGTCATTTACCGCCAAATGCATTTCAGCGAAATGCATGATTATCACAATAATCCTCAACTAAACTCTTGTATAATTAGCTACCACGTGATATATATGATCACGTGATACTTAATATCGACCGTCCTTTGAACTTAACAAATATAAATTTATTTATAATTTAATTCGTAAACTCATACAATTATAAAATATTTATATTTCAGACTATTCAACGGACTCAACTCCTGTATCTTATTATTTCAATATTAATAGTATTTAATATTTAATGACTTATAATCAACTAAACAAGACAACATGGGTGTGATTTGCGTTTGCAAAAGACATTTTCGATTTTGAAATAAAGAACGGGCACACTACGTACCAATCAAATTAAATTGAGAGAAACACGTCTTCTAACATCATCATCTCTACCACATACGAGTCTATTGCAGATTAAAACTTTCACCTGCGGTTTTTCAATAGTCTTGCTGAAAGGCTCTAGTATATGCCTAATTGATTCCAATATGCTCGACAGCTTCGAACATATGCCCCGAAAGGCTCTAGTATTTGCCTTATTGATCCAATATGCAAACAGCTTCGAATGTATATCACAACAAGCTCTAGTATCTGCTTTACATCTACGACTGTGTCCACTAGCTTTGAATATAATACCTAACAGGCTCAATAATATGCCTAACACCTTTGAATATGTACCCCCAATATGCTTATGTATAAGCCTAGAAGACTAAATATTCCCAGCAGGTATGAATACAATTCCCAACAGGCTCGAATATATGCCCACAACAGGCTCTAGTAAATGTCTAACGTATTCGAATATGACCAACAGCTTCGAATACATGCCCCCCAACAGGCTCTAGTATATACCTAACGTATTCGAATATGCCTAACAGCTTCGAACTGCTAGGCTCAAGTATATGTCAAAAGTATTCGAATATACCCCACGGCTTCGAATATATGCCCCAACAGTGTCAGGAGTTGTCGTTCTAAATCAACCTTGATATGAACTCTCCTGTATTTTAAAACGGGTCCTTTCATAAGGTGACAGTGGCTTGTGCTGATTATACAGTCTAGCTTAAATATAATTTGAAATATTAACACAATGTTTCAAGACAGTGGTGTTTTACACATACAGTTTTGAACATTATATAAACATATATTCAGTTTTCCTCAGGCTGCCTGCCTCATGACTATACCAAAACTACAATTGTTCAAACAATGATTCAAACACAATAATTTACAATGAGCTCTAAACATGAGCTCCTATCAACATACTAACTGAACCATTTGGCTAGAAACTGTATTGATTCAAATCTACAACTATATAACAATATATCCGCAATAAAGGACAATAAAGGAAAGTATGTTCGTACAAGTATGTTCAACCGCTTCGAACCATTTGTATCAACATAAAATGGTTCAGCGTCAAACTTTGAGCTGTACATGTTCTGACCGGTCACTTTGGTCAATCAGTAGTTCGCACGTACGTTTCTACAGCTCGTCTGCCGAACTGCAGTACTTTCATCTATACTCCCAAACTACAAACTCCGCAGTACTGACTTGTAGCTCAACTTTCTTCGAGCACATACCACTACTATGTGAACTCTCTGGTATATTAAACCTGCTGCTGTGAAGACCAAAAGAAACGTATATGCTGATATAATCCTACTGGATAAATTGCCCTCCGACCGACGCAGTTAAGTTCCCAGGTGAACGACAGAAAATATCAACGATCTCTTATTGGGATTCTATAAAAACCGAGTTTCTCGCGCTTTTTTTCTTCATAAGTCTTTTCTACACATATGTACGTTTTGTCATTTAAAACTATTTACAATTTCCAGTGCCGTCCGGGTGACCATCCACACCACGTGGATTTTACTGTACATAAACATAACAAAGACTTATGGGCCCAATCATAGTGCACTGGAAGATCCTCGGAGTTCCCTGTCCCAAGCAAGCATTCCCCAGACAGTTGTCAGCCCAACCGTAGTGCAATGGAAGGGCTTCATTCCTGGGAAAGCTTGCTTAGCACGGTATTCCCTGTATCAGTTTCTCTCGCTTTTTTTTTCATAAGTCTCTTCTACACATGTACGTTTAGTCATTTAAACATTTAAAACTATTTACAATTTCGAGTGCCGTCCAAGTGACCATCCACACCACGAGGAGGATTTTACTGTACATTTGCATAACAAAGACTATGGTTCCAACCGGTAGTGCAATGGAAGGGCCTCGGGTTCCCTGTACTAGTCAAGCATTCTCCAGGTAGGCGTCAGCTCAACCGTAGTGCAATGGAAGGGCTTCATTCCTGGGAAAGCTTGCTTAGCACGGTATTCCCTAGTTTATAATCACAATCTTAATAACTTACAGACTGCTGGTGTTATTGTATAGCATGTGTCTTGCTTGCAAACCAAACCTCGAAAAAATGCATTTCAGCGAATGATTATCGCAAGATTATCGCAATAATATCCTCAACTGAACTCTTGTATAATTATCTACCACGTCATACATATGATCACGTCATACTTCTAACTATTCAGGAATATCGTCTGCTTACAGACCGTTCAATATACTTATACCTCAAGGCAGTTAAGACACACGTGGATGCAATAAATACTTGTTGTGTAGGACGGAATATTTTGTGTTGCAGTGAGTTTCAAAAAGTAAATATTAGCAACTAAAATATCTGATAGTCACAAATGGATGCTTTCTTAAGGGATGGAGTTGTACCGGATGTATTGGATGCAGTTCCAGAATCATGTCTTCAGGTAAAAAGTGCGGTCGAAGGACGCCTTTGGCACGACGGACTACGGTTAGGTTTTCTTGTTTGCCTCTCGTCAGATGAAGAAATGAAGTAGTAATTAAAAACTAATATAAATAAATAAAGATAAAACTATTTTAAAATAAGGGATGATATGGTAGTAATATAAACTATATATGTAAATCAACAAATGCCCGTCAACGGGTATATACACAAGTAAATATGCAACTATAATGTGGGAAAAAACTTATCCGAAGATTTGTTGAACCTTGTTTAACATTGTTACTTTCAACTAACCCTAAAGCCACCGTGCCAAAAGTGACTGTAATTAACATATCGCAAGTTGTCAATCATTTATCCATTTTAACCAATCAAACCAATACTATACCTCCGACAAACAATAGCACGTGCAACAGTATAATAAAGCACGTGCAACTGTATTATAATATAACCTATTGTCAATATATAATGACAACAATAGGGCGCAAATATCTAAGTTATGGCGTCATGTTAATTGCGTGATGGGGCATTTCGTCTGGAAAGATAACAATCGAGAATGCATTTAACTCTCCTTTTTTTGTCTTTCTTTTTTATTCTGTCTTTTTTTTGTTTGTCTTTTTTTCATTTTTTTTTTCTTTTTGGTTTGTTTGTTTTGTTTTTGCTGTTGTTTTCCTTTGGTGGGTTATCTTTCCGTCTTACCAGCAACTTAATTTTATCGATTATGTTCGAGATTGCATTTTTCTAATTTTCAATATTGTTTTGTTGTTCTCTTAGAATAGAGGTGCATGTCTGAATTTCCTTGATTTTATTTATATCCTATTTACATTGTTTATATTAAATCAAATGAGACCATGTACAATATGCTCCAGCGGGTGGCGACTACGATGCGATGGCGATGGGGAAAACAGTTATGCGTTGCAATATATTTTCTATCGTATCATTATGAAAATATAAATTAATGTGGAACAGGAAAGTAGCAATCACATAGTACACGCATTCAAAACTGTATAGGGCTACCACACTGGAGTACCACACCATAGACACATGCCATAATACCCCCACCCAGTTGCACCGGCCCGACCAGTCCCAGATCTCCCCTGTATATTCTAAGCGGCAAGCAAGGGAGCTACTAGTACAATTAGTATAAAGTCGTTGGTATGACCCGGCTGTAGATTAAACTCACGAACTCCCGCATGCGAGGCGGAATCTCTACCACTAGGTCTCATCGCGGTTAAAAGAAGCAAAGTATGAGAAACAACAACATAAAAGGGCTAAACAGAGGTACACGCCTTCGAACGATCAGTAAAAAACGGCCGCTGTGGTTTGGGCGGGGGTGGGGGGGGGGGGGGGCGTGGGGGGTAATCCAGGTTCAAAGTTTCACCAAATCTCACTCTTGCCCTATTGTTATCCCAAGTAAACGGGACAGTGTAAATAAAGAACTCCCCGTCAGGCTATACCCTCTAGCAAACTAGACAGCATCAATAGAAGATATAAGCAAAGGCAAAGATGACCATATAAAACAAAAACCTAAAATGACACAAAGTTCTCAATCAACAAGTTAAGGGCACGATGAGACAATACTGAATACAAACATTAAACGTTATCAGGGTTTAAGTAGACGTCATCATAGGATCCAAAACATGTCTGGCTATAGCGGGATTAAAGAGAAAAACATAGTCGCGATCTGTAAATCGGGCTACCACTAAACATGCAGTGCGTTGCAAAATAATATGGTCATAACCTAATTTGATCAACTTGCTAACAAGTTTAATCAAGAATATATAAAAGTGATAATGACAAAGGATAGCAGTTTGTAAATCACATCATCATACACTCAAGTTATATGAAAACGCAACACGGGAATTTCCGCTATATATTGTATATACTGCATACTTAATTGCACATAATATTCCAAAGAAATCCCAAGATGTTTTTTAAAAAGAAAGTTGCAGTTAACTAGAGGAAGGACACAAATGTGATGTTGTAGACGTTTTAATCACACTACACTTTGTAACAAGAACTTCATAAATGTTGAAGTAGCTCTTTGAAAAATTGAGCTAGTTCAGTACTGTATTTAACGTAAATAGTTTGCAAAATGTTGCATCCTAAGTTTGCAAACATGATTGAGCCAAACGCGTACTCTGTGAATAATGAAACATTGAAGGAAAACTATTTGCTGTATTATTTGTTGTTTTAGTATTTTTTCCAAAAGGAAAGGTCTTACGTAGCCATGTACCATTCGATTAAAAGCAGCATATTGTACATACAATATATAGCGGAAATTCCCGTGTTGCGTTTTCATATCACTTGAGTGTAGAAGTAGAAGTCAAGTTGCAATATAGTACATTGGGTAGTAAAGGATCACTATGGTTAAAAGCGTAAATTTAAAACTAAGAGAAACTTTCAAGACAGTTTCTTACTAGATTCTGCTCTCTCAGCAATATGCTAACCAACATTATTATGACCTATGCCTTATACTTGTGTTAGTTCACTGTTGAAAATCTGCCATTTTGCCTATTTACGGAATCAATGTCTCTTAAAGTTTAAAACTCCAAATCATGGATCTTTTGATGATCAGGCCTGAGCATTTACACCAAAGTGTATTAAAAAAAAACATCTGTTCATTTTTATTTAATTTTAACTCTATTGTTTTTTTCAATAAACTCATATCTTTCAAACAGTAACGGCTCACTTTTCTTGATAGATGCTACACTAAGTGGGTAATTACTCAATAAAATCTCTGGCGAATCTTTGCGATAATATATAGGTGTATGTTTATATGATCAATCTTCAAATATGGAAAGTTTCGACATCGACAATAGGGCGGAGATATCTAAGTACTGGCCCCATGTTAATTACGTGATGGGGCATTTCGTCAAGCAATATATATATGATCAGTATTGAAATATGGAAAGTTTCTTAAAAAACAAATGCATACGAGCTGAATAAAGGAAACGTAAACATAAAAAACTGATCCGCTACTACCGATGATCCGCTACTACCGCAAGCACTGTAGTCCATGATACAGAAGGGTTTTTCGAATAATTACATATTTTTATTATAAATTAGATCAGGGTTAGGCAAATAAATGTAGTAAGTTTGTTTTTTGAAGTTCTGGTAACGAGAAAATCGAGGTCAAAAGTAATGATTCTTTTTCACGTTTTTTTGTTAGTAGTCCATAGGCCAGGAAGGTGACGTCGGTGATATCTGTGGTGGCAAATTCTAGTGAGTTTGTTTTGAAATCTGTGATACCTAACACAATATATTCACCCTGATAGACTTCTGAGAGCGGCAGGGGCAAAATAGTTAAAAATTAAACAAATATCGCTGAAAACTGGAGATTATTTTAAAAAAATCATTTGATGCCTTTTAAAGCATGTTCATGATATTAAACATTTCTAACTACTTTATCTTAGAGTAAAAAAAGGGTTTGTAGCGATTGCTTTGTTTTTACTACAATATTTTGGTCGAAAACTTCGGATTTTTATCAAAATAACAATAAAAATTGGAATAATTGTATACATAAAATAAAAGTAGACTGCTGTATTTATGAAATATATTTTGGTTTTGATATTAAATATAACGAATCTTCTTACACTTTCCACCAGTTATCTTGTAGGATCTTTATTTCGAATACAATGTTGTGTCAAAATTTCCAACGATAACTAATATTGCTGAAAACTGAAGTTCATTTTGCAAAAATCATAGTATGGTATTTGATGAAGGATGCTTTTATTATTAATTTATTTCAAAGTATTTGGCTTACAATACGTTCTAGTTTCATAGGCATGTCCCAAAATAAGCGAAAATGTCTCATTCTGTGGAAAAATCGCTGAAACATGGATTCTTTCCGGAGGGAAAAACACAAATGAGGATATGGACAATTCGGAATTGCTCTGCGCAAAGTAAGTATTTTTAAAATGCGCGGCATTATCGGAATTCTCAAAATGTGGGGTTCAAATCCGGAATCGTCCGTGCGCAGAGTAGGAATTTGGACAAAGTAGGAATATTTTGATTCTAGTTGTTAATTATAATACTGACCGCAAAGGCCTTCATCAATGCTGGAAGAACTTGTGGCTCAACCCTAAAATAAAAGCAATAACGTATGTTGAAAGTGCAGGTATAATATACGCGTAATAATCCTCATTTTCTATCAAATTTATATTAATATCCATTATTTATTACGTTTCATTCAAACATGCAAATGTCGATACTAGCAATGCCATAAACTGGTAATTTATTCTCAAATAGTCTGTATAAATGATCGCTTTTAGTGAAATTGGCAGATGGACATGTGTTCTAAACAATAATACAATTTATATACCCTATCAGTATATTACTTTAATAAATATGATTAAAATATGCAAATGCAATTAGTAGTAGTAGTGGCATAATACCTGATACATTTATTGAGCATCTGGTGTGTTTGTTATTTGGCAGATGTTCAATATTTAATATATTATGCATAATTATACAAGTACATACGAAGGAACCAGAGTCCAATGTTTGTATAAAGAAATCATAGGGAACTCTCTAAAATATATTATAATTTTTTATATGGAAGCCCAATTTGACCCGTTATTATAAATATTATAGTCTGCGTTGCGTTTATTATATTTTGTTTAACCAGACTGCGTATCAATTTCAGGCTGATAGTTTGGCGATTTCCATCAGTTCGTCCTGCTATATGTCTATCTGTATTGTCTGTCTGTCCGCCCGTCCATATATCCGTCTACATGTTTTGGTTAAAGTGTTTGTTTTTCCTCATTTCTAAAAAACGAAGTATCGGAAAACTTTGAAACTTGGCACACATGTTAGTTGTCATTACACACTGGGATATGACAAGAACCATAATGATGTCATGTATTTCATTTGAATTATCCCGTTCCTCCCATTATGCTTTTTACTTATATGTTTCAAATAAAATGGTTAATTTGCAATCCGGTGTTTGCACCACTGTCGACGCTTCACTTATTTATATATTATTAGCCATAACGTATCCTTATTTCAATAATATATATCCTTTATAACAGACGGTTGAAACAAATAGGCATATTCAGTTAGAAATAAATAGGTTTCAAAACATTATATTCCTTTTCAAATCCCAACACAAATTCGTACTTTGCACAAAACATTCTCAAATTGCGTAGACCTTTGGTACATATTTTATATAGATTAAACTACCCCTTGCACAATTCTGGAATATTCCTACGCAATTCCGGAATCGTCGTGTGATACGTATTATGTTTTGACCAATAGCTTGTAAACTATTTATTGTTTGTTTAAATTGTTAAATATTTTGAGAGTTACCATGCTTTTATATAAAAATATAAAATGTTCTTATAAAACACATAACAGGAATCGAAGCCCGTTTATTAAGATTTAAACTGCTTAAAACACTGGTAGAAAATAATATAACAACATTTGATCCATTTACTGTTGATGTTCCTCTATTATAAAATGAAACATGTTTAATCCTAAATCACCTCCTTTAAATTGAATCTCATTTGAAATTTAAGTAACTATAAATCAGCGTTAACA